>JABUQX010025833.1:0-14312 GCA_015478945.1 Trachelipus rathkii
CATGTAGGTTGGACGAGGGGGATGACGTGGCAAAGATGGTTTCCATGCCTCGGTACACTGACGAAGGCGGGCCAGGAAGGTGTGCTGGTTCGTAGTTTTTGGAGAAGGAAGGATAAACTCACCAGGTATTCGTATGGTAGAACCGTAAACGAGCTCAGCAGTCGTGCATTTGAGGTCTTCTTTGTACGAAGTTCTGATACCGAGGAGGACAAGAGAAAGAGTTTCGGACCAATTGTCCGGTGTTCCGTGGGCCATAAGAGAAGCTTTTAGCTGCCGGTGATATCGTTCTACCATGCCCTGAGCTTGTGGGTGATAACTACAAGAGCGAAGACGCTTAGAGCCGATTAAAGTCATAAGGTCCTTCCAGAGGTGAGACTCAAACTGCCTACCCTGGTCTGTGGACACGGTCGAAGGTGTGCCAAACCTGGCTATCCAGTTGTATAGGAATGCCTGAGCAATTGTCTCGCTGGAAGTATCTCGCAATGGAATGGCTTCTGCCCATCGAGTGTATCGGTCTATGCAAGTTAAAATATGTGTGAAACCATTTGAGGGTGGTAATGGGCCGACTATATCAACGTGCACCTGGTCAAAACGTTCACCAGGGGGAAGAAATTGCTGAAGAGGTGCGACAGTGTGCCTTTGCACTTTGGATTTTTGGCAGTTGAGACACTGGCGTTGTCAAGTTTTTAACTCTTTTAGTAAGGACGGCCAGACGAAATGTTTGCCTATTTTGACTTGACTACCTTTTACCCCTGGGTGCGACACATCGTGAATGGTGTGAAATACCTTTCTGCGCATGGGGGTTGGTACTACTGGGCGAGGATGTGCGGAAGAGACGTCGCATAACAGAGGCGGAAAACCAAAAATTTCTACAGTTTGAATGTCATAAGAAGAAGCAGGAGGAAAAACAATCTCTTCGAGTTGCTGCAAGCGAGCCATTTCGACGAAATCGATGTCAGGTAAAGGAGAGATTGCGTTAATTCGGGATAGAGCATCGGCAGGAATGTTGTCTTTACCTTTTATATGGCGGATATCCGTGGTGAATTGTGCAATAAATTTAAGGTGGCGGTCTTCACGAGGGGACTGTTTAACAGTGGAAGCTGTAATGGCATGCGTGATGGGTAAATGATCAGTTACGACAGGGAATTCCCGACCATCTATGAAATAACGGAAGTGCTTAATAGCTAGATATATTGCTAGAAGTTCTCTACCAAATGCGCTGTACCTTGTTTCAGGCGGCTGGAACTTTTTAGAAAAGAAAGCTAATGGACGCCATTCGTTATCAATAAACTGTTGCAGCACGGCTCGCAGCTGCCGAAACTCTGGAGGCATCAGTGTTGATCCCTAGTCGGGCTGTGTCGGATGGAAATATAAGTAACACGGAAGAAGCAAGGGCTTCTTTGATGGTGGTGAAGGCATTAGTTGCTTCGTCGTTCCAATCTACAGTGACAGAAGCAGCAGATCCTTTACGTGGATGCTTAAGAAGTGCGTGGAGAGGAAGGAGAATTTTAGCAGCAGACGGAATGAAGCGATGGTAAAAGTTCACCATGCCTAAGAAACGACGAAGTTGACGCTGTTTGACGGGTTTCGGAAAGTCACGAATCGCTGCCACACGATCCTCAAGAGGACGTATACCTTCGGCAGAGATTGTATGTCCGAGAAAGGTTAGGGATGAAACTCCGAATTCACATTTGGAAGAGTTGATGCATAGACCATATTCGCTTAGTCTGGTAAAAACTTGCCTGAGATGTGAAGTGTGTTCTTCTGGAGAAGCACTGGCAATCAATAAGTCGTCTATGTAGGCGAAGACGAAAGGTAAACCGCGTAATACTGAGTCTAGAAGACGTTGAAATGATTGACTAGCATTTCTTAAACCGAAGGGCGTTCGAAGAAATTCGTAAAGACCGAAGGGAGTGATAATGGGCAGTCTTATGGATGTCGTCCGGATTCACGGGAATCTGGAAAAATGCGCAAATAGAGATTAAGTCGATCTTTGAGAAGATAGAACAACCAGAGAGGTGGGATGTGAAATCCTGTAAATGAGGTACATTATAACGGTCCGGGCGGGTGATCGCATTCAGGCAGCGATAGTCGCCGGTTGGGCGGTAATCTCCATTAGGTTTGAGTACCATATGCAAAGGAGAGGCGTAATCGGACTTTGAAGGTCGGATGATGCCCTTCTCTAAGAGAGATTCAAATTCTAACTTTGCCGCTTTGAGTTTATCCGGTGCAAGACGTCGAGCGTGAGAGAATGGAGGTCTGCCGTAAGTTTCAATGTGATGAACGACATTGTGTTTCACAGGAGGAAACTTGGAGACTGGAGAAAGAAGCTCTGGAAAATCGGTAATTAATAATGATTCAAAAATATTATTAGATGGAGAAAGATGTATGCCACTGATGGATGCGGATGCACGGATACAAGCGGATGAAAAATGAGTCTCAAAATCAATGATGCGGCTGTGATTCAAGTCAACAAGAAGGTTGAAGTGTGACAGAAAGTCGGCACCTATTATTGGTAAAGTGACGTCGGCTATCGTGAAGTCCCATATAAAGTCACGACGGAACGAGAGTGTTAAATGGAGTCGTTTGGTACCATAAGTGTTGATGGTGGTGCCGTTGGCGGCGCGTAAAAAGCCCGATGCTTCTGGAGCATGAGTTTTCCCGAGGATGGAACGTGGAACAGCTGAGATTGAGCTCCCACTATCTACGAGGTAAGATAGTTTGGTGGAGGGATCGTAAACACAAAGTAAGTTTGACGCTTTTGAGACCACCCCGAGCGTATTTACGGAGTGGTGTTGGAGTTTAAATTCTCGAAAGTACAAGGCTTAAGACAAGACCGTGTTTGGTCTCCAAAACGTTGGTGATTTCTACAAATGCCTTGCTGGTTATGCGTCGGAAACTGAACCAAAGCCTGAGAAGTAACTGGAGAAGAGGCGAACTGGCGTGAGGGAGTAGGTGAACGACGATATGAACGTCGTTGCATAGTTGGAGAGCGAGAGATATGACCGTAATTGTAAGCAGAATAAGTGTTTGAAGTATTGGGGGGAGGCTGGGGATATGAAGGAGGTTGTGAATAAGGATGATGAGAGGATTGAGGATGAGGATACTGTTGAGGTTGAGGATACTGTTGTTGAGGATAAGGAAGGGAAGGAGGAACGTAAGGATTAGGAACAGTGGAACGCGTTTCCAGTGTGCGAATTCTGTTAGTCAAATCCATGATAGTGTTCTGTAACACTTGAAGTTGGGACACAATATAAGCATTTTCAGTGGGCGGAGGTAAGCGAATTGCATTGATTGACTCACTCACATGCGAAAGAGACGCTGGTGTTAGGTTAGCATTGCTGGCGGAATCCGAGATATGCGAAACTTGTGAAGGTATGTCTGCAGTCGTAAGAGGTTTCGCTTTGCAAACTCGGTCGGCAAAAGTAGCGAGTTCTTGCAGTGAACAGTTGGGATCGACAGTGGCTAAGCGCAGTTGCATCTCTGTAGGAAGTTTCTGTAGGAAAAAGATGACGTACAATATGTATACAGTTACCGACGGGAGGGCCGTCGAGCAGATTGAGCATGTCAGATAATAGAACTGACGGTAATCGATCGCCAAGAGAACCACCAGTCAAAAGTTTTTTTTACTTTTTCAGCATCTGTTTCTCCTAGACGGTTTAGGAGTTCTGTCTTAAGTTGGGTATAAGGTTGATTGTGAGAATGCAATGAAGGTAAAATGTCTTTCAGGCGCTGCAAAACGGGAACAGGTAATATATTTAAGAGTGCCCTAAAGCGGGCAAGTTCATTAGTTGACTCGAGCTGGAGCTCAAGTAGCGTAAATGTTAGGTCTAAATCATTGTTTACAAACTTTCCCGTATAAGCGTTAGGTGTTTCCCTGTCTGAAGCAGGCTGTTGCGATATCACATTGATGTTGTCGGTGGTTGCAGCATCAGGAGGAGACATAATTTATAAATATTAATAATGTAAGATTGTAAAAAAAATAAATTTTTTTTAAGAAAAATAGCGAAATAAAATGCGCTAAAAATGCAACTTACATACACTAAATATAAGGAATATAATGGTCAGAGACCAAAAGACGCACTAAATTATACAAATAAATATATAAATGGTGATAAAAATATATATGAGGCCGCTTTTACGGGCCGAAATAACGTAAAAATAATTAAATGAAAATGTGAAATGGACAGGAATTCGTCCTGTTGTTATTTAAAAAAAAATTTTATCGCAAAAAAAATGAATAATTATTTTTAATATTGAAAATGCAAGTTCGTTCAGGATGTGGATGCTTGTGGATCCATGTAGCTGTAGGAATGCCGGGATAGACGACGTCAGCACTCCGATCAAGACTCCAGGGTTACCACTATTACGTTTGGAGTAATATAAGAAGAAGGCTTGAGTGATAAAAACCAACGTTCTGGGTCGGAATCCAGCTTACGAGAATAATATCACAATAATATATTGAAACATTAACATATAATAAATAATTAACAATAATAATAATAATAATAATAATAATAATAATAATAATAATAATAATAATAATAATAATAATAATAATAATAATAATAATAATAATAATAATAATAATTTATAATATATATAATTACAATTGTTAAATGGTAAAAAGTTCGCAATGAAAAGTCCGTTCTCTATTAATAATTAACATTTTTTATCAAGGGGAGACTATTATATAATATTAATAATTTTGTGCGTAGGTTCTCTTATATGAACCAATAATATATAAAAAGGTTACTTAAATCTAAATAAATGTAATGCATAATAAAGAGTAAAAACCACTGAATGTTTTTCACTAAGTATCGAAATGCAGCAGAACACAAAATCCAATATTAACACGACATCAAAAATGGTATGCGAGAATTAGGTTTAGAAAATAACGCACAAATAACTCACCCCGTTTACGATCGAGAAATACTTGTGTATTAGATTTTCACGGCACAAAATGCAACCAAAAGAATGAGCGGTGATTGCTAAATACTTTATAAGATGCGTTAGCACAATTATCTTTGATCACAATATGTAGTTTGTGAGTTTAAGAAGAGGAATTCACAATGCTGTTTGAGTGGAAGATGGCGGAGTCGTAGAAGCAAAGAAAACGAGATTTTGATCACGTGAGAGGTCGATCCGCAATATTCAAAAAGAAGAAAGCGGAAGGTGACAATACAAAATCAAATGCAAATGTATACACCACTAAAACTACATCACAATTTGAGAAAAAAACAGTAGCTTTAGCTACTAACATTGATGTGAATCAAAAACAAAAAACAAACACTGAAACAACAAAAAGGGTGGGTTGTTCCATTTGTCAAACATTACAAACCGCAGATTGTATGGACCATAAATTGTATAGTTGCCCAACTTTCAAAACACCTGAATCCAAATTGCAAAAAATTAAAGAATTGGGAGGTTGTATTAAATGTGGGTACTTAAATCATAAAATTGAAAACTGTAGGTTTAAATTTAATGCAAAATGTAGAAATTGTAATTCATGGCACTCCGCATTTTTATGTATTAAAAAACAAAGTGGACCTAATTCAACTCAAAAACCAAAAAACAATAAAAATAAAAATAATGCACAAGCAGAAACATCAACCAATGTTGTGGAATTAAATGTTACTCCTGTAGAAAATCCTTCTTCAGAACAAGTAGCAAATTGTTTATTATTAAGTTCCTTAAATGTAACAAGCAGTCAAAATATAACTCTTCCTACCTTCACCACCACTTGTATAAATAAAAACAATAACAACCAAGACTTGCGGGTTTTATATGATTCTGGGTCTGAAATAAATTTTATATCTCAAACAGTAGCACAAAAAATTAAATATAAAGTTGTACAGTCTGAAATAATGCTTAATGTAAAGGGTTTCAATGAAAGCAAATATTACAAAACTTCTATTATAGAAGTTGATATAAAAATAAATAATAAAAATAACAGTATTGTTGCAGCTGTAGTCCCTTCAATACAAACCAGAGTGAATATACCTTCCCTCAAATTGTAAAGGCATTTGAGGAACATAAAATACCTTTAGATAAACACCTGAGAAATAAGAATAATAAGGAAATCCATATACTATTAGGTGTGAATGGAGCCCACATACTACCAATAAATTGCATGATCATTTGGGTTACAAACAACAGTTTCCCTGTTATATTACACTTCTTTAGGAATCTTATTAGCGCTGGGACTTAATAATTAATAAAAAATTTGCCATATTTAAAGTATATAAAGAAATTTACAGAGCAGGCTGATTTGCTCGCAAAAATGTCAAAATAGAAAATAAGATGGAATGACTAGAAATGGATTACTCTATCTCATCTCTAGCTCAAAATAATAATACTAGCATAGAATTGGATGATGATCTAGTAAATAAAAATTTAAATGATTTATTAAATTATGATAGTTTTGATTGTCCTAAAAAATTCTCAGAGCTAAACATAGAACTTATAAAACACTTGATTACAAATACACTTGTAGATGTGGATACAGGTCGATTGATTATGCTGTTTATGGAATAATAATTAATAAAATTTTTGCCAAATAATTTTATTTGGTTAATTCTGTAATTGAATAAATATAAAAAAATAATAAAAAGAGCCTCTTAATTAGAAGCGTACGATATGTCATATTTGACGCACTTAACGAAGGTATCATTCAAACTGTTTGAAATAAATACAGTAAAAAATATAAATAGTTTCATTTTTAGTCATAATGCGTTTTTTAGAGATGAAACGACAAAATGCAGAATTGTATATTTGTCGAACTTATGTGATAAAACTCAACCAACTAATTTATCACATCTACGATGTTAGCTGCCAGGAACCCTAAAATTTAATAATATAGTGGTATTGCATTAATCACTACTAGGTTAATAAGTATCTGTTGTATTTGACATTGAAGAGCTTTTTCACAATATTATTGCCTTTTGAAGGATACTGAAAGATTCATTTTTTGTGGTCAAAAAATATAAAAGAAAATGACTTTAGTATTGTTTCCTTATAAATTAATGCGACTTCCGTTTGGTATTAGATGTAGCCCTTCCATTCTCATGGTAGCACTTTACATAATATTAATATTGCATGTTCATACTTGTGATGAGTTTGAATGTGAACTTAGGAAGATTTTGTATAACCTGTCTTATATGGATAACTTAGGTTATTCTTCATCTTCTGAAAGTGAAATTATTCTTGCTTATCATAAGTCTCATGTAATATTTAACAATTATGGGTTCAATTTGCAACAATTTCATAGTAATTCACCAGAGTTTAAAAAATTAAATTATAGTGAGTTAGACAATAATAGTAGTGTGGATGAGCCTATAAATGATCACGTAAAACTATTGGGAATGATGTGGAATACTCATAATGATACCTTATATAATAAAATAATGAAATGGATCCTAAAGCAAACACTTTGAGATCTATTTTATCTACTATAAATGGTCTATTTGATCCACTAAATATTGGGCTTCCTGGGAAGAATAGAGCTAAATTATTTTTACATAAACTACAAAATAATAAAGATATAACTTGGGACAAAAAATTAGATAGTAATTTACTAAAAGAATATAAAAATATTTGCTCACAATATAATAAAAGCAAAAAACCTGAATTAAAAAGATTTATTGGGGATTATGCTTCTTCATATAATATTATAGCATTTACTGATGCTAGTAAAGACATTTATGGTAGTGTCTTATACTTACAAAATACAGATAATAGTGAGCTGCATTTTTTATGTGCAAAAAAATAAATTAATTTCAAACAAAAATACTAACAGATCTATTCCAGTTCTAGAGCTATTTGCGGTAAAATTTGGAGTACAATGTCTAATAGAAATGTTTGACAATTTAACTAATACTTTCACACCTTTAAAATTAATTCAGTTACATAGAAATGCTTGATTCAATGGTAACATTGAATTGGATTATAAATAAAATTGAAAAATTAAACAAAATTGAAAGAAAAGGAACCATTATAAATAATCAGCTGAATTTTATTGAAACTGCATGTGAAAAACACCCGATAACTTTTCATCATTGTGAAGGATCTCAAAATCCTAGTGATTATGTTACTCGATGTGTTTCATATAAGGTTTTATTAAAAATTCACTTATTTAACTGGACCTATAATTAAACAACCAATAATGAAGGTTAAAAGTCACCTGTTCCGCAAATCCTTATATAATAAAGTACAGATTTTAATATTTATAATATTCAAACTTTTTCTTTTGTACCCTTATTTAAATTAGATAGGTTTTCTTCTTTGAATAAACTATTTAAGGTTTCACACTATGTAAGAAAATTTATTCATAATTTAAAGCTTAGAGTACATGAGAAAAACCCCACTTTGTTTTCCAATTGTGACCCTAAGTGCAATATGCTCATATGAAGAAAGTTGTAATGTCATTTTTAGGCAATATCAACAAGAAAATTTTTCAGAAACATATCAATATTTAATAAACCCAAAAAATAATAAAGAAACAAATTTGGTCACACAACTCAATCTTTTTCTTGATAAAAACAATATAATTAGAGTAAAAAGTAAATTTGCAAACTTAGATGCTGATTTTAATCAAAAAAATCCAATATTGTTGCATAAAAATCATTCACTAACTGATATAATAATTAAAGAATTACATGTAAAAATGAAACATGCAGGTATATATAAACTTCTAGCTATAATAAGAAAGGAGTTTTATATTCCAACAGCATACTCAGTAGTTAAGAAAAACATTAAAGACTGCATAAAATGTAAATTAATGTATGGCAGAACAATAAAAATTAATCAGAACCATTACAAAGATTATAGAATAAATCCATCACAAATTCCATTTAGAGAAATATTTCTTGACCACATTGGACCTTTTAATATAAAAATAAATAATGTAGTAGAGAAGATTTACATATTAATTATAACTTGCACATACACTAGAGCTGTAAACCTTGTTCTATGTAAAAATGTAGATAATAAATCCTTTATTTCTGCTTTTCAATTTCATGTGTTTGACTTTGGATTCCCACAACTTATAGTTAGTGACCAGGGAAGTAGTATAGTAAGCTCAGTGCAAATTATTAAAGATTTTATTAATGACATAGAGGTAAAAAATTATTTAACTCTACATAACATAAAAGTTTTGGAGTTTTCACCATACCCTGGTAAAGCTAGTTTTCTAGGAGGTTTAGTTGAATCTTTAGTCAAACAGGTTAAAAATATTATCTATAGTGCTATAGGAAAAAACATATTAGAGCAGGATGAGTTTTCTTTATTAGTTAGGGAAGCAAACATGCTTATAAATAAAAGGCCAGTAGCATTTAAGCCAATATTAAGAAACCCTGAGGTAGATCCAAATATCCATTTGCAATAACCCGAGATATTGCTGAAGGGTATGAGGTTCAGCTTGGTTGTTTCTTCCAAATTTATTTCAATGATGGTAATAGATCTTCAGATGATCCTGATTGTCTCCTTGGAACCTGATCAGGATCAGTTATATTTGACTTTTCAAAAATACAGAAAAGTTAAATCTAATTTGAATGATTTGTACTATGATGAATTCTTAGCAAACTTACAATATCTTGCCACTAATCAGCAAGACAAATATAAAAATAAAAAACATACTTCACTGGGAATCGGAGATATTGTTGCTATTAAAGAAAAATTTACTAAACCATACTTTTACAGTATGGGAACAGTACAAGATATTGAAAATAATGATTTAGGAGAAACTGTTTCTGTAAAAATTAAAAAACCTAACCAAGAAATTATAACCCGACACATATCGGATATTATATTATTAATAAAAAAATATACCAAATTTCATGAAAATCTGCCAGAAACAGTTTCCACCACTAGATAGAAACATGATGCTGATGTAGAGTAAAAAGGAAAGATTTGCAGTTTTCAATGTAGGAGCTACATAAGCTCATTGACAAGGGCAACTTTAATATCTCCAACTATATAATAGTCAAATGAATATCTGTGTCTTGTTTATACAGGGACACTGATATATTATATATATTTTTAATAAAAACAATGTAAAATAAATTTGGTTTCCAAATTTAGTTTACATATTCATCAAAATTAAATTCTTAATAGAATTTAATTTTGGTCCCCTCCCAGTGTTAAAAATATATATTATATAAATGTATGATATATTATAATAATATATATGTTTATTTTATATATTTATATACTTTTTTATTGTTTTTATTTTTTTTTATTTTTATTATCATGGCCACTGAAGTTTGAAATTTTGAAATAATGACCTTTTCTTAATACAAAAAAAACTAATATATGAATGAAATTTATTTATTTATTCAATTTGATATAAAAATAACATTAATAATAATAAAAAATAAATATAAAAAAATTTTAGTGACAACTCAAAAAATTTATATTTGATCCCATTTCACTTCACTGTCTTTTTTGTTTACATATAAATGAATCCTCAAGCGAAAGCTCGAATCATGCTTAGCTCTGCAAATTGTGATGCAAGAAATTGACGAGGAATAAAAATTAGGATTGGCAGAGTGCCAGACCCTATATAATATCTAAAGGAGCAAGACTTGTGTTCTTTGCTCTGCCTATTTAGGCAATAAATACATTATTAATGAATCATCAACAAGTCAGGTGGCACTTGATAATAAAAATAACATAATTATAGTCAAAAACTAATACCATTATAATTTTTTTTTTGAGATAAAGAAAAATTGTCCTACTCCATGCAGTGAAGAAGGCCAAGTAGATTCATATAAGAAGGCCAGCTTAGAAGAGGGCCTTATATATTATTTTTTTTGTTCATTTATATACTGGACAGAAGGTGCAATTCAGTTTCCTACTTGGAAACTCTTCTAACAAAGGTGAGAAAAATTAAAGACTTGGGTTTTGTATGCTGACTAATCCAATCTTGGTCTCCCTTCATCTGTTTGTAGATGAATTAGAGGGTGAAAGGGGATCTAACTATTTTAAATTTAACCAATTTGCTTAAGTTTACTACAGATTGAATAAATGAATAGATTTGAATTTCATCTTTTTGATATAATAATAATAATAATAATATAATAATAATAATAATAATAATAATATAATATAATAATTATAATAAATAATAATAATAATAATAATAATAATAATAATAATAATAATAATAATAATAATAATAATAATAATAATAATAATAATAATAATAATAATAATAATAATATAGAAGAGCCATAAAATCTAGTTTTTATCAGAAATCCCAAGACTTACCCCGTAACAATAATGGAAGCATTTTTGGTGTAAACAGAAAGAAGGAATCAGCAGTTTGAGGAGAAGAGTTCCATTCTCACCTTATATAAAATATCTCTTAAATTGCAATGTAACATTTTATACATTTAAACAATTTAATATAGTAAATTTTAAAACTAAACTTCTTTGACTCCCCCTTCTCTAAATTTTTCTTCATTAATTTATGCATATTTTCTGGGAGAAGTCACAATCTTTATTTTGGAAAATGCAGGCCCTTTGCTAATCATGCTAATTCCACAATTCACGGTATTAATTTTCGTAAACATTTCATAAAAAATAAATCGCCAGGATCGTATGAATAATTTTCTGGGGCTGAAGACTGTTGTTGCTCAGGTAAAACAGTTGTCGGTGAAGTAGATGTATATTTACCATCGAGGCGATCGCTTTCTGTACTATATGATTCATTGATTTCTTTTTCTGACTTGGAAGAAGTGAACTTGGAACAAGTGGGTTCTGAAACAGCGGAAACTGCCTCAATTTGTTGTAGGTGTGATGCTTTTGACAGATTAATTTGATCACTGCTCACAGAAGTTCCTAGAAGAATAAGAAAGTTTAATGATTAATAAACCTCTCTTCTTCTCTCTTCTCTCTCTCTCTCATCTCTCTCTCTTCTCTCTCTCTTCTCTCCTCTCTCTCTCTCTCTCTCTCTCTACGTCTCTCTCTCTCTCTCTCTCATATAAACAGTAAAACAAACATTTTCATTAATAAATAAATCATAAAGTAACAAAATACCAGGGGGTGCAAAATATTATGTTAATTTTGGTAACTTTTGTATTATGTCTTTTGATGTGTAGCTTTCTTACTCTTCTCTGAGCACTAGGATATAAATCGTTCGACATATTTTGATTTCAATATTTTTATTTCTGAGCAGGAGGAGACTTCTTCTATTTAAAAACTGAAAAGCTGAAAAATTGAAAAAGTAATCATTGGGTGGTCTGCCGTCGCAAGGGCTAAGGGCCCATGGATCGCGGAGCTCTTCATCTCGAATATGCATCGCAATTGACAAGTGATATAAGGCACATCTCTGGAGTAGATAATTTAACTGCAGATTTACTCTCACACATCGAAGTTAATTCTCTGTCTGCTCTATCATCCATCAATTGCGAAGACATGGCAACGTGCCAGGCGTCAGAAGACAGGGGCGTGGATGTCCTGTCTACATGTAACACAGGAGCTTCTTCTCTATGCCAGGGAGGGTCATCCACTGCAGTTGTAAGAAAGAATCCTGTGGAAGAGCAATGTCTTCTCACGCCTGGCACGTTGACATGTCTTCGTAATTGATGGATGGTAGAGCAGACAGAGAGTTAACCTCGATGCGTGAAAGTGAATCTGCAGTTAAATTGCCTACTCCAGAGATGTGCCTTATATCACTTGTGAATTGCGATGCATATTCGAGATGAAGAGCTTCTCTGGGCAAGTACCGTTCATGCCGAGATGCCATGGCAAACGTGATAGGCTTATGGTCTGCGAGGATGTGGAACTGGCGGCCTTCCAGGAAGTACCAGAAGGGACGGATCCCAAGATAAATTGCAAGAAGCTCTCTGCCAATAGCACTGTAACGTGATTCAGCAGGCTGCAGTTTCCGTGAGAAAAAGGCGAGAGGTGCCCACACATCATTCAGGTGTTGCTGCAGGACGCCTCCTACTGCGAAGTCGGACGCGTCTACCTGAACTCTGGTGTGTGTTGAGTCCTGTGGATGGACTAGCAGTGTTGGGGACACCAGAGTTTATTTGGAGGAATCAAAAGCGGTGCGAGCTTCATCCGTCCAGTCTACTTTGGTGGAGCTGACTCTCTTCTTCGGGCGAAGGAGAGCGGTGAGGGAGCGAAAAAGTTCAACGTCTGAAGACAGCAAACGATGGTAGAAGTTAACCATCAAGGTACTGACAAGTTGTTTCTGTGTGGGAAAAGCACGGATGGCGTCCACACGGCCTTCAAGAGGACATACACTCTCCGCGGAGACTGTGTGGCCGAGAAAGGTAAGCGAAGAAACACACAGTGCACACTTAGCTGGGTTAACGCGAATGCCACACTCGCTTAACCGGGCGAAAACTGAGCGAAGGTGTTCCTGGTGTTCTTCAGAAGTGCGGCTCGCGATGAGGAGGTCATCAAGATATGCCCAAGCGAAGGGAAGGCCTCGCAGGACAGTATCGATAAACCTCTGGAACGTCTGTGCAGCGTTCCTGAGGCAGAAGGGCATCCTGAGGAACTAGAAGAAACCAAAGGGAGTGATTACAGCTGTCTTAGGAATGTCCTCAAGAGTCACAGGGATTTGTTGATAGACTCTGACCAAATCAACCTTGGAGAAAATGGTTGCACCGTCAAGATGAGAAGTGGAAGCGTTGTATGTGCGGATCCGGGTAACGATCGAGGGAGGTGCAGGCATTGAGAGCCCTAAAGTCGCACAAGGTCTCCATTCACCTGTGTTTCCTTTAGGGACCATGAAAAGAGGGGAAGATCAGCTGCTCTTTGAAGGGCGAACTATTTCCAACTCAAGCATATGCTCATACTCAGCCTTAACTTCCTTGAGCTTCTCCGGAGGAAAACGTTGTGCACGGGTGAAAGTTGTGTGACCCGTAATTTCCACATGATGGAGAATTGAATGCTGAGAAGTAGAGGTGGAAGAGCAGAGGTGTAAAAGTAAAGGAAACTCCTTCCGCAGGAGAGTGAGCGTTGGTGAAGAAGGGGTGGCCAGAGGCGCGACTGCGAAAATGTTTCCAAAAATAGAAGGAGCAAGAGTACCTGTAGAAACGATGGAGGTGGTGCCATCCACCAAGCGCTTTTTCTCTGGATCAACTAAGAGATTGAAATTGGCTAGGAAGTCAGCTCCAATGATGGGTTATGTCACGTCGGCGACGATGAACACCCAACGAAATTCCCTCCTGAGAGAGAGAGGTTCAGGGTGCACAACAGCTCTCCGTAAATGGCTATAGATGAGCCATTTGCCGCGTGAAACTTTCGGTGCGGGAGAGCTGCAGCAGGGTCGATGTAAAGATCTCCAGGGAGAA
>JABUQX010025834.1:0-5000 GCA_015478945.1 Trachelipus rathkii
AAAATTCTTGAAGATTAAGATTAATGTAATGTTAAAACATACGATAATGTTAAAACATACGATTAAATTTATATCCTATGCAACAATAAACGAAGGAGTGAGAAAAGAAATTTTTTATAACTAAATCGCCTTGATACTTTTTAGTTTCTTTAGTTTATTCCCTACCAACCGGACTAAACATCTGTCGGTCAGGTCGGGCAATAAAGCATTATCTTTTAAGGCTGTCGACCCCAGAATTATCGGGTAAGGCATGAAATCAGCAGGTATGATCAAGAAGATGACTGGATTAGTACAGTAATCAGTATCATAGAAAAACAAGGATGTTTTTATATAATATGGTATGGAACGTTAAGATCAAGGACCCACTTACTTATAGATTGAATCCTGATTTCAGAGGATGGTTGTAAAGATATGTTTTTCAAATATTTATCTACTAGGGTAGTGCTGATGAGACTGACTCCAGCACCACTGTCAACCAGGCAATCAGTAAAATCAACACTATTAGGGGAAAACCCAACAGAGGTACCCGAAAAGATGGAAGTTGGCCGCTGATAATTTTGAAAACTTTTATATTTTGCATGGCGTTAATGTTATCCCTGGCAAGTCCAAAACCACCCTATTCGTTTTTGTAGATTTACTCTGGTTTTAACAGGGTGAGCCAAAATGTTTGATCGCAGGTGAAGCAAAATTTTATACTTCATAGAGGTAACATTTTAAGTCATATCTCCATATGGGTTAAAATTCTTTAACGAAAAATACCATAATGTCATAGAGAGTGATTTTGTTAGGGATACTTTTAGGTACATTTGGGCCTTTCCTGTTTTTTTTGGGGAAAATAATATTTCACCATGAAAATGAATCCGAAAAATTGTGTTAAAAATCGAAGACAATTTCCATTTTCGTGGGTGTATTATTAAAAGAAGGAATAATTTTAACGATATAAATTTAAGTGTGATGATACATAAAAGTATGGTTTAACTTAAAAATCTATTTGAAGTTTGTAATATTTAAAAAAATTTAAGGGTCCAAAAATCATTTTTTCGGAAAATCGTACTTTGAACCTTAATATCTCTGATGGGGTAAGTGCTAAAAAATCTGAAATTTTCACACATTATACCTACTACCATAGATGTTCCTTCTCCTGCAATATTGACTTTGGTATTTTCTTGTTTAAAAAATACAGCCATTCAAAAATGCCAAAAAATTTTTTTTTTAAGTTGTGTTATGATATGCATACGAAGGCCTACTCGTTTAATAAAAAGCCCAATTTTTTTTAAAGGGTGTGCATAGGAATTATTCTTCTTGAATGCTTAAATTATTTTTTTTATAAAATTCTTTTTTTTTCATTTTTATTTAAGCAAAAAACAATGAAATCAAAAATTCATAATTATTGGGAAAAAATTCACGTTGGATAATGTCAATAAAATATAACTTAAACTTGTGTTTTTCTATCCAAATTAATACTATAACATTATTAAAATCTACTTAACTTTTAAATTATAATTAAAATTAGTTTGGAAAAACACAGACGTAATAATATTTAATGTAAAGCGTGACATTAATTCAGTTATGCAAGCTAAGATTTTGAAGTGTGCTTGTGTCGCTCTTACCATGTTGATTGTAAATAAAAAAATATATACGGGCCTCTTTATCTTAAAAAAAATGTTTGTGTGTGCTACAGTTTAATGTTATATATTATATATTATTAATTATATATATATATATATATATATATATATATATATATATATATATATATATATATTAAATATATATTATATATATATATATATATATATATACTATATATTATATATATATATTTGTGCCGCTACCGTGGCACAAACGGTAGAGCGACGGCAGTCGATGGCAACGGCGCGGGTCGAATCCTAGTTGGACCCTAGGGTTTAGAAATTACTAGAAGTTCCCTCTCCTTGAATAGGGCCTCGCCCGTGAGGTTGAAACTTTTAATATAAAATATATATATATATATATATATATATATATAGATAATATATACTATATATATATATATATATATTATATACTATATATAGGTACCGTAAAATGGGGGAAAATCAGTCAAAAATCGCAGTTTTTTTTTTTTAATGAATCATGCAAAAATCGAAATTTTAAAGTTCTGAATGTAGGTTAAATAGATTTTTCTCACTTTTAAAGTTTCCTAATTTAAATAGAAGAGTTAAAAGGTTATAATAAGGTAGTAAAATATTTTACAAATTTTTTTTTAAAAATTCCATTTTCAAAAAAATTGAATTCGGGAAAAACCGGTCAATGATTTCGGGGGAAAACGGTCATTAAATATTATTAGGTTTGATTTCATCAAACTAATTTTAATTTATAATTTAAATGTTTCACTTATTTTTATAATGTTATAGTATTAATTTGGATAGGAAAACACAAGTCTAAGTTATATTTTATTGACATTTTTCCAAAAGTGAGTTTGAAACAAATTTTGCTTTTATATGCGTTTTTTTATAATAATTAAAAATTGAAAAAAAAAGAATTAAGACAGTAAATGTAATTATTTCTAATAGTAAAAATAATATTTTACTCTTAACAAGTATATACGTTTCTCTATCCAATTTATCGAAAAATAATACTATACCAAACTTAAAAAAAAAAAAATTTTTTTTGCCATTTTGAATGGCTGGTAGTTTCTTAAAGACAAGCAAATACCAAAGTCAATATTGCAGGTGAAAGAACATCTATGGTAGTAGTATAATGTGTGAAAATTTCAGATTTTTAGCACTTACCCCATCAGAGATATTAAGGTTCAAAGTTACCGATTTTCCGAAAAATTGATTTTTGGACACCCTGTATATTGTTATTTTGTTGACAAATTTAAAACGGTTCATGAAGACGATTTTAAAGTTTAAACCATAAAATTAATATGTATCATCACACAAAATTTTATATCGTTAAATTATTTCCTTCTTTTAATAATAAACCCACGAAAATGGAAATTTCTTCGATTTTTAACACAATTTTTCGGATTCATTTTCATGGTGAAATATTATTTTCCCCAAAAAAAAACAGGAAAGGCCAAATGTACCTTAAAGTATCCCTAACAAATCACTCTCTATGAAATTTGGTATAAGAATTACCAATATGGAGATATGACTTAAAATGTTACCTCTATTAAGTGATAAATTTTGCTCCACCTGGTCAAACATTTTGGCTCACCCTGTTACAACCAGAGTAAATCTACAAAAACGAATGGTGGTTTTGAACTTGCCAGGGATAACATTAACGCCATGCAAAATATAAAAGTTTTCAAAAATTATCGAGCAGCCATCAGCGGTACGGAAAAAATGGATTGACCCTATTAGGGGAAAGCCCAACAGAGGTAACCAAAGGTTCTAATTTATACTCTCTGGTATTAGTACTTTTAATAGGAGATTCGTCAGTCTGTTTTGTCAGAGGATTGTCTATGGTCTATTTCCGAGACAGTCTCGGTGGTTTTAAAGACGGTAATTGATCTTATTACAGGAGTCATCTCCTGAGAACGACTCGTGTCTGGAGAGATTGGAGAGATTAGTGGCTTATCAATCCGTTGCGGGAGTGAATTTTCATCAAGGGATGTCTGTAGTCCTTGAGTATTGTGAGGTATGTTAGTCGGGGAATGAGTGTAATCTTGATTTACTTTTACAACTCGGGATACAGGCGTACTAGGGGAACATTCAGTCGAAGAGTTGCTATTTGTGGTCTCTTGTTGTGGAGGCGTCCTTTGGGGACATTTTATTCCCGGATGAGGGCCACCACAAAAAGGACAAATACGTTTTCTAGGAGTGGGAGGTGAAGAATTAGGTCTGCGTGCTTGACACTCGGCCTTTAAGTGTCCTCTCTTTTTACAGTAACTGCAAAGGCCGAGGTACTTATAGCACTGTTGTATGTGGTGTCCTCGTATGGTACAAAATTCACACACAAGATCTGGGGTTGTGTAAGAAGTGTTAGGTGGAGGATCAACATAACTAGAAGTTTCAGAGGAAGATGGACGAAATTGATTATTTCGATTATATCGAACACCATTAGGTTTCTTAAGAGGACTAGGGGTTTGATTATTACGATGTGAAGGGTGAAAAATCCGAGTTTGGAATTTTTTCATAGAATCTTCTTCTTGATAAATTTTATCCACCATAATTTGAGTGGTTTTGAGAAGTTGTGTTAAAAGGGCAATAGCCTCTCTTACCATGTCTAGCTGCATGGTTATAGTATCTGTAGGATCAGGTCTTATGTATGATCGATGAGTCTGAGTCCGAAAATACGGTGATATCTGCCTATGTTTCGGCTTATAAAAATCGTCACGAGGGTAATTATGATTACGAGAATACTCATGTGAGTAATTACAAGAATAGTTCATAGGATCACCTCGCATTCGATTAGGTATCGGAACATACGTATATGCATGTTCACGAAAATCGTATTTATTGGGTGATTTGTGAGTTTGTGAGTAAGGTGTTCGAGAAAAGTTTTCAGGATTCTTACGAATTTGGTTCTCCTGAATAAGATTTCTCTCACGTTCAGGTATATAATAATTTTCCGAACATTTAGATGGATTGTAATGATCGTAATATCTGTTATGGTTTAAAACAGATTGAGAAGGTAACGGTGTAAAACCAGGAGGAACAGAAACAGAATCATAAGCATTAGTGTACAAAGAAGGATAGAAGTTTTCATACCTTCTATGTTCTCTAATTTGTGATTGAGGTTTATATGGCCCAACTTTTAAGTTAGGGTCCCGCACACAAGCGGAATCAAAATTATCAATGACTGCATTAGCAGTGTTATGGAAATTGAAGGTATCTTTGATATGGTCTTTCGACATGATTAAAGACGAAAAACTAAACTCGCGATGAATAAGACGTTGTCACAAAAGTATATGAACAAAGCGCAACCCGACACAAGAACAAAGTCCCTGTTCGGGCGCCAACTATACTTTATTTATGTTACGGAGTGTAAAAGAATATTTTACACTCCCT
>JABUQX010025834.1:10000-27547 GCA_015478945.1 Trachelipus rathkii
TTTTATAACTCCAGTTATCTAGACCCTAGAGTAAATGTAAAAGTAGGATAAGGTAGCAGCAACTTAGGTTTGGATCTAGCTTTATTCAGTCTTTTTTTTTCTTTATAATACTTTTATAATTTTTGAATATTTATTTTCTTGTATTATTATTATTTAACAGTGAAGTCTAGGCTTTTAATTACTATTCTTCTTCCATATGCACGCCCACGTGGGTAGGCCTAATTAAGCAAGGCCTATGAAAGAGTTTTGATAACTTCCACTGCCATGTTTTTAAATTGTAGCTATATATAGTATTTACACTTTTGTTATTTGCTAATTATTTATTTATTTTGTTTATATTTTTTTACTGTTTATTCAAGAGTCATGATGGGGTCACCAAGTTTGCAGGATCTGGTTTGACCTAACTTAAAAAGTATATTTTTTCTACTTACAATTGTCTTCATGTTATTTTCTTAATTGTTTTCTAAAAATAACTACACTGATCAACAAAGAATTTATCCCAAGACAAAGAATACCTGTTTCTTACATGTTCTTTTCATGCAGAATTCAAGAATCGAATTAGTTTTTGTCTGTCAGATCCAGTTTTGACACTATTCACATGTAAAGATGGAAAAAATAGCAAAAATAAATATTTTTTCCCGTAACAGAGACATAACAGTTGGATATACAAACAGATGATATAAATAAAATAAGTGTATCTTACCCAAATATATATGCTGTGAAATTTTAAATTGATAGGACAAATAATAAGAAAGATATAGCGGTTTTACATTTATGAAATGGCAAAAAAAAATATTACATTTTTTTTAGTATTCAAGTGAATGGCGGCAAAGCTGGACCTTATAGACAAACACATATATAATTTTTGGATTTAGAACAAAAAACTACATAAGAAACCAGTCTTAATTACAGGTCAACAAAAATTTGTTCCCCAGTAATTATTATTATTATTATTATTATTATTATTATTATTATTATTATTATTATTATTATTATTATTATTATTATTATTATTATTATTATTATTATTATTATTATACTGTGGAACAAAAACTTTATTGATTTGTATACAAATAAATGAGTTCATTCTTATGTAGTTTTTGCGCTGAATCCAAAAATTATGTTGGTGTTTGTCTACAAGGCCCAGTTTTGCCATCATTCATATGAAAACTAAAAAAAAATGCAAAAAAAAAAAATAAAAATTTACCATTTCATAAATTAAAATTATTCATCCTATTATTTGTCCTATCAATATGAAATTTTCACAGCATATATACTTGGGCAAGACACACACACACATTTTATTTAGATTATCCGTTTGTATACACAAACATTTTGTCTTTGTTCACGGGGGAAAAAAGTTGTGCAATTTTTTTCCATGTTTATAGGTGAATAGTGTGAAAACTGGACGTGACAGACAAAAACCAATACAGTTTTTGAATTCAGCATAACAAAATACATAAGAGACAAGTATCGGATTATAGACAACAGAAAAAAATGTAAAATTTTGGTATTTGAAGATTTCTTTATTTATTGTAGTTTATTTATACAATTAATATACAATTTATTTACAAGGAGTTAATAAATGTGCATCTTTCGCTATGTATGTATGACTATGATGCGTTAATAATATTTCAAAACCAATGAAATAACATAATGGGTGGATATAATGACTATAAAAACTGCAATTTAATAAATGTGCATTTGATTGTATTGGACTCGTTAGTGTGTGTGTGTGTGTGTGTGTGTGTGTGTGGTGCAACTGGTTAAAATATTTTTGCTCCCGTCAGGGACTGGCTATCCTGCCTGCCAAGGCAGTCTTCTAGTATATTATCCCAACTTTCAAAATACCCGTAAACAAGTTTATATTACCAATATTGCTTGGGAAATTGCTGGCTGAATTCTCAAAAATTTAAATGAGAATAATTTTCTTAATTTTCATCAGATTTACCTCAAACAAAGGCAAAATACAGCATTGTGATAGTTTGAAATTGATGATTTAGAGCGTGTTTTTGTATCTTTGACCATTTGGTTTTTATTGGCAACCAAAGGTTAAAATTTTTATTTGGGACATATCTTGAATAGAACAAATAGCATTTACATATGCTCTCAGTAAAAAATTTAGCTTGATATGTTGCAAAATATAATAAAAGAAAAAAATTAAAAATCCTCTTTATAATAATTTTTTTAACTATTTTCCTGAAAAGTTTTAAAAAAAAATCATAAATGAAAAATTGTGATGAAAAAATTTCTGTTCATCTGATCAATATGAGATTTTCAGAGCATTTAGGGATTGGTCAAATTGAACATTCTTTATTTAGATAATTTTTTTGTATACCCAACCATTTTTTTTCTTTTTTTTTTAACCATTTTTCTGTACCACAAAGCAAAAGGTTGGATATACAAAAAAATTATCAAACTAAAAAAGGTGTTATTTGCCCCATTCAATATAGTCTCAAAATTTTATATTAATAGGATAAGAGGAAGAAGAAAAGAAAAAAATGCAATTTTTCAAGACAAAATTTTTGTTACAATTTTTTTTTCAGAAAAACAAAGATTGCACGATATATATATATATATATATATAAATATATATATATATATATATATATATAATATATAAAAAAAAATAAATTATATATATATATATATATATTATATATATATTAATATAAATAAAATATATATATATATATATATATATATATATATTATATAATATATATATATATATAATATATATATGTATAGGCAAATTTGTAGAAACTATACTGTGAACTAGTGAGGATATAGTCAAACACCTCACAAGGCTAGCGTAAAAACTGGACCCTCCTAGTTTCCTTGATCAACAAACTGGTATAAAAATGAAAATTAATTTAGGTTAAGTAAGGTTAGGCTAAGTAGGTTTACGGTTAGGTTAGGTTAGGCTAGGTTACTGTTAAGTTTAGGTACCTCGGTAGTCACAGTACAGTTTCTACCAAATTTGCCATATATCATATATATATATATATATATATATATATATACTTATTATATATATATATATATTATATATATATATATATATATATATATATATATATATATATTATATATAATATATATATATATATATATATAATATAATAAAATCATATAATATATATGATTCGACGGTCATCGAGTAAAGACGCGGTAAAACCATAAGGGAAGCGAAAAGGAGAAACATCAGAAGGAAGACTGGAGAAGAATAAGAAAAATCTTAAAGTGTTTTTGGAAAGTAGAATGGAAATTCTGGGAAGGCAACAACATTTGCTTTGATAATTGTTTTTCAGAAGAGAATGCTTTTAAGTTTGGAGTTTTAGTAACTAATAAAATGTATCTGTTAATGATTCGAAATTTCAAAATTTTTAAAATTTAATTAATATTTAAATAATATCGTTTAAAATCTGAGATGGAGGAGTAACAATATTTTCGGCAGCAATTCTTTTAATTATTTTGAATGAAATATTAAAACATGAAAAAATTTGAAAATTTTAAATTCTAGTAAGGGTGTGATTCCATTGGTATTGGTGTGAAGCTGCCAATCTTGAAGTCGTCGCTCGAGTCATATGAAGATTTCTCTTCGTCTGATAGCAAGGGGCTGAAAACCCCCTTCTATCATAATTTTATTTTCGTGAATGGTGTTGATAAGCTTAAACCCTTATCAATCACCAACGCCACCCTGCACCTGTGCGGGATATGGTGATGTGTATAAATAATATATATAATATATATATATATATATATATATATATATATATATATATATTTATATTAGTATATATATATATTATAGTATATATATATATATATAAAAAAATATATATATATATATATATATATATATATATATATATATATATATATATATATATATATATATATATATATATATATATATATATATATATATATATATATATTATATATTTATAATATAATATATATAATATATATAATATATATATATATATATATACTATTTTTGGAGCAAAAAAGCTAAAACTTTAATTTATAGTATATTATGTAAATGCTTTGTTTGAGTGAAGATATTGGCACTCCAAACAAAATAAAAATATTTTTGAATCTGAATTTTCTATAAAAACTAACAAATATAGATACAGAAAGACTACCGAAATAGTTGCCTCAGATTCCACAGAATTACATGGTTTACCTTTCTTGTACCATTGATGTAAATCAGGGGTTCTTAGTCTATGAGTCACAACCCAAACTTGTGTCATCATAGCTTCTCAGGAAAAAATTAAAGCTAATTTTTTTTTTATTTAAATTATAAAACCTTCTTCTGGGCTAGCTAGCAAGTGTATAACCAAGAAAATTTGTGCAGATTGAAGTTACAGAAATTTTAGTGAACCATGAAGAGGCCAATAGCAACATTTTCAACTGAAGTGTGCAAAGTCCCTCTTCATCTGTTCTAGTATCATTGGAAATAGGTTGCGTAATTGATTGTCTTGTTGATTTTGGGTCATGGCCAAACAAGGTTAAGAACCTCTGATGTAAATTGAATAAAACTAAGAAAGTTGCTCACAAATTTAAGTTTTAGGGATTCTACCACCAATTTCCCAAACAACACTAGACCATTCCTACAAGTTTAATTAAATGTTGTAGGATTAACTGGTTAGAAATTTTTTATAAACTTTTATTTCATCTTATCTATATCACAATGTAAAAAAATGCAAGGTGTTTCTAAAAAGAAAATTTACAACAAGAGCATAAGGTTAGAAATAAAACAAAAATAAAAACAAACCTTGACTTTAGACCAAGATTTTGCTTCGATTATTGACAGAAAATCTTTGCAGTCATGTCTTTCAGAAAAAGCTAAGTAATCGCCATCATTACTAAATTGAAAACTAGGAGAAGCATCTTTGGGATTTTTGAGGTAGTAAACTGCCTTGCTAATTAGAGACCAAACTGTTGCACGCAAGTGAAACTCTGATACAGTAAGAATATGTCTGCTGTCTGGGTTCCAGCAAATCCTTACTATCCCCAAAGATCCTTCTTCAAATTTACATCTCCATGAAGGATCTCTGAGTTGCCAGACTTCAACAACACCTTTTTTGAGATTTGCCGAATAAATTAAGGATGAGTCTGGTGACCATTCAAATACCTAGAGAGAGAAAAAATTTAATAAACAAAAATGAAGATAATAAATTTGATAATTAAAATCAAGAAGAAACTTTTGATTTTTGAAAGGATTGATTTAAATAAACAGATAAAAAAAAATCAATCTTTTCAAGTATTACACTACATTCAAATCCTTAAGTAAAGTAATTTATGAACAACTTAGGGTGTACTTATGCATAAATATAACTGTTGGGGTAACCCTGAAACTATTTAAAAGGTCAGTCTTGGTTCTGATGCACTTCGCATATATCAGCTACATCTCCTCCACTTTGGCTCCAGCTTTTAAATTTATTCTTTTTTACACTACGCAAACTTTGGTCAGTCTAATGTGCATAATGCTTATCATCAATCAACTTTTAAAAGCTAATTTTGGTGCAACACTAAGCACAATCAAACGACTTGCCAATATACCCTTTTAGAAATTGAAAATGGTAGAAAAGAGCTGTGCAAAATGATTTCTATGTACTACTGATCTCAGGTCTCAATAATTCTTTCCAGCATGGTCCTCCAAGTCCTCACCTTGGGAGCTCGATGAATGGAATTTTTTGAAGAGGATGGGGAGTATTACAAATAGATTATAAGATGCTTACAAATTATAAAAATAAGAATGTAGGTAGACTAGAAGAATGGATGACATTTCTGCGAAAACATCTGAGGAATTATGCATTGAATGAATTGTTTAAGCCTAACAGATTCCATACCATCAATCAGAAAGGAAAAGGAGGATACCACCATGGCTTTAGAGCCCTTTAGTCATCTCCTGAATGGTATAATGACTGTAGATAGATGTAGTTGTTGCTTTGCAAACCTGTAGCAGTCATCCTTAACGTAGTCATGAAGATATATCCGCCCTCATATGATGACTTTTGTATGAACAAAGGATTTCTGCTCTCATTCATGGTCCAGCAGAATCTGCCTGGACTTTACACTAATTCTTCTGCATATTGAGAAAGAATTTCTTTTTAATATTTGGAAACTTAATATGTAAGCATAAACATGGATAAGGAAATGAAAGAATGAAAAAGGAAGGGGGAGAGGTTTCAATCTTATCAGGGAAGTGTGTTAGGGAGTCCTTAAGGAGGTCATTTAATTCAGAAAAGATATATCATGTTGAAGCTAGGAGCACAGAATTTACATGTTATTAAGATGGTTTCTACTATCTTTATTGTTCTGGATTGTAGAAATATTTTCTTTTAATTCCAAAAGTTTATAATATCGATGAGTAATTAAAATATTCCAGAAGTTTAGAATATTAATAAATAATTAAAATATTTATATTAATAAATCTACCCAGTTATTTTAAAGATATCTATAAAATCTGTTGAGAAATAGAAATTTATTTATTAGAAAAAACTAAGAAAATATGAATTAAAAAAAAAAAAAGTTTCAGATGCACAATGGGAAAAAAAATGGCTCTCTGTGAAAAGTTAATGAAGGGAAGATACCAGTGGTGTCATTTTCTAAAAAATTACATAGTTCAGTAATTTTCATGGTGACACCCTCACAGGTGTTGGGCATGTCTGTGGTGACATCATCCAAGATGGCTTACACCATTACAATACAAACAAACTGCCATATCTCGTTTGTATCTAACTAATTTTAAATTTTTTTTTACCTTGTTGGAAAGGTACTGTTAAGAGCTAAAATTGTCTTCAGCAAGCAGGGTTGGTGATTTTTTTTGATTTTTTTTAAAAAAATCAAAAAATCAAAAATTACTGATTTTTTTTATTTATTTGGTTTATTTCATTTTTTTAATTTTTTTAGGCACAAATTGCCTTTTTAATTATAATTCTGATAAAATTAGTAATAATCCCTAATTTATTACCCACTACTAATAAGTTTGTAAAAGTTATAATTATTATTTTAGTCTGAATAGAAGCGAACATATATATAAAGATATATATAGTTATATATATATATATATATATATATACATATATATATATAGGGTATATATATACATATATATATATATATATATATATATATTCTATGTACATGTACCTGTCCTTGCTAAGAATGAGAATAAGGGGAATCTGCTTTGAGAATAATGAATAGGATGGTGCTCTTGTAACTGATGAATGGATGTGAGGGGAGGGAAAGAACATCTGGTACCCTGGTACCAATATTACCTGAGTACTGATGAGGTGTTAAAGTAGAATGTGGAGTTTTGATGGTAAGATGAATAGGTATTTTGGGGATGAAAGTATAGTAAGGAGTGGAGGTAATGGGTAGTGGGAGAAAGTTGAAGAATGAAATCTGGCTGGTAGATGAAATTACGGGTGAAATGATCAAGAGCGGAGGCGAGATGGTGATTGATTGGATTTGGAAGTTGTGTAATAAAGCTGCTTATGGAGGGGTATAGTTCCAAGGGATTGGAGGAGAGCGGGTAATAGTACCCTTTGTGCAAGGGTAAGGGAGAAAAGTGGGAGTTGTAGAAATTATAGGGGAATAAGTTTATTGAGTATTGTAGGTGGCAGA
The DNA here is from genome assembly GCA_015478945.1 of Trachelipus rathkii. Classification (NCBI taxonomy): domain Eukaryota; kingdom Metazoa; phylum Arthropoda; class Malacostraca; order Isopoda; family Trachelipodidae; genus Trachelipus; species Trachelipus rathkii. Next base: position 17,645 of record JABUQX010025834.1, read on the forward strand.
GTATGTTGTTGGTATTTAGTCGAAGAGTGCTGAGCACTGAGGGACCTGATTGGTGAAGAACAAGGTGCGTTTAGAGTGGTAGAGGATGTGTGATCAAATCTTGCGATTGAAACAAATGATTTGAGAAAATGAATGAGTAAGAAGAAGAATAAATTATATTTAAGTTTTATGATTTACAAACAGCTTATTAATAGGAAAGCTTCTTTATGGTAAAAATAGTGATTATATGGTGTTAGGCAGGCTCTGAAATTGGAATCAAAAGAAGTAAAGGACGATATGGTAAAGCTGGTGTAAGAACAAATGGTGTCAATGGTGATTGGTTTAGATTAATAGCGGAGTGGAGACAGGGTTGTGTTATGTCTCCTTGGTTATTCAATGTGTATGTGGATGGGGTTATGGAAAGAATTCGAGGTGGGGATGGCAGAAATGGTGTTAGAATGATGGAGAATGGAGAGAGTGAAGGGCCCCACCTATTGTATGCGGATGATTTTGTTCTTGTGTAAATCTAAAGAGTTTATAGTGATTGGTGAGAGATTGTAGTGGGTATGCAAAAGGAGGGGCTTTGAAAGTAAATCGTAGATAAGATAAGGTTATGGTTGTGAGTGAGGACAGTCCTTAGTGTGAAGTTACGGCTAGATGATGAGCAGCTGGAGCAAGTGTCTGAGTTTCAATATTTAGGATGCTGGATGAAAAGGCAACGGATGATGGAGAGTGTAGTAGAAAGTTGTGAATGGCAGGAAGGTGGTTTGTGCAATTATCGTTAGTGAATGTAAAAGACTAAGTCTTGAGTGCGCTAGAGTTCACATGAGGGCATGTTGTTACCTGTGTTATTGTATGGCAGGTGAGACTATGGTCTGAATAAGAAGTATAGATCTAAAGTTCAATGTGTTCTAGATGGACAATCTTAGGGCATGCTAGGTGTGAAAAGACTTAATAAAATGAGGAATGAAACGTATTAGAGAGTGGGTGTGGTGTGAAGAAAAAAAGCAGTAATGAGAGAATAAATGAAAAGTATGTTGGAGATGGTTTGTCATGTGAAAAGGAATGATAGTCGGCTTGTTAAGCGGATGCATAGTGAGTGTGTTGGGAATCCGGCTGGGAGACCCAAGAGAAAGTGGATTGAGTCGGTGAACGAATGTCTGAAGGAGAGAAATGTGAGTTTGGCAGAGGCGAGAATAAAGGTGCATGATAGAGAGAATGGCGGGCGGGTTTTTGTATGGGGCATGGTTGTGGCCCAGGCACCTGGGGCCAGGGGATGAACCCTACATTGACGATTAATATGGAGGGTCCACTGTGGTCCTACGATGCCTAGGTGGATTTTCTGTCTGTGCATTTGTGCTCACCACTAATGGGTACAGAGGGGGGCGGGGTGGTTAGTTTCTTCTTTCGTAATGTTTGTCATGTTCTCTCCTCACTACTTTTTCCTGATGTTGTAATAGCACCCACCCCCCAATTCAGCAAAGAGGAAGGTGAAGAAAGAAAGAAAGAAATATATATATGTATATAGAATCAATCCTTTTTTCTTTTTGTTTTAGTTTGGGGTTATTTTTGATGTTGATTTGAGATTTGACAAGAAACCATAGGAAATGGATTCTATAATCATAATTTATATTTTAAAGTCATTGTAAACCATTGTTCATTCTATCGTTTTATATATGAAAAATAATATAATCCCAACAAGTAATTACTAATATATAAAATTCTATATTCCAGCCATAGTTCTTAGTATTTATTTAAGTTTTCTGAAGTATGATTTTTGAAAACCCTGTTTGTTGCTACCCCTGCATTCTGATTGGTCTGATTTTCTTCCTGATGGACACCATTGACGTTAATACTCCTGATAGAGTCCATTCTACTTTAATTGGATAAAAACATCATCTTATATTTTTCCCAAGATTTCCAAAGGTAAGAACTAAACATTAAAAGTTCATTAGATTTAAGTTAATGTTAAATGTTTATATGGCTGAAATTAATTAAAATGTTCATAATACTTTAAGTATAATAATATCTAAGTAAAGTTAAAACCCGTTCCAGTTCTCCTGTGTCTGAATCTTATACTTCCCAGCCCTTCATCTGTTTACTCCCCAGCTCTTCAGTTCAACCCCGAATATTGGGACTTATCAGTCGAGGGTAAGTGCCTGAAAAGATAATTAAATAATTTTAAGTAATGAATAAATATTATAAATTTAATTTCAAATATAATTCCCAAGGAAAACTGGTGAAAGCATTACTTACTGTTTATGTTTTCCCCCAGGGTTCCGTTGTTGGGCTACCATATTGTACATTTCCGTTGCTGGGCAAACTGTGCCGATTTCCGTTGCTGGGCAAGTTTTATTGCCGATTTCCGTGGCTGGGCAAGTTCGACTGCGTAATCCATTAATCCATTGCTTGGCTGCTTGTGCCAATTCTAGTCTGCTGTCCTTATCCCTGATTCCCATTGAAGTGAAGCTTCATAATAATTGCGTGAAGAGCTTTGTTGGTCATTACCAAATTTTACCCTCATTCCTATTTTGGGAGATAAAATCATCTTGGATAAAATAAGTTAAGTTTGGTTTTAAAAGAACAAGACAATACAAATACTTAACAATAAAGAAATATAAATCCGTTTAAAATATCATTATATACTCACGGTTTATTCACCTTAATAAATATTATAGAAATATATTGTAAATAATTGTTATTATGTTCCCCCTTTTGACTCTCGAACCACAATAGTAATTGCTACACAATCTAGCATGTATGATTGATCTGGTTAAATACTTAACCGAAAATAGCCTCTTAATAGGCGAGCGTGGTTGTTTGTAGTTTAAGTTTATATTATTAAAGTATATATTTGATCTATAAATGTATATAAGTTTGGAATTAGTTTATTAAAAATATAACCTAAAAGGGTGTCATTAAAACCCCTCTTTAAAATTCTTTAAAGTAATAAATAGTTTAAAAGTCCTATGTTAAAAAATAAAAATCTGAAAGAACCAAATCACCCCCGTTTAATCTGCTGCACCTGTGTAACACGGTGAAAGAGTTACAGGGTCCTGCGATAAATGACCCTCCTTAGCACAAAAGTCTATAATCTCTCTGCAGTTTGAAGGGAAATTGGAAAAGTGACAGAAAAATATCTCTTTAAGCATGTTTTATATTATGCAGGTAAAGAAAATAAGAGATAATCTTCCTATGTAATGTGATTTAATTTTCATAGGTTAGGAATAATCTTTAGTATATAAATTCAGTATTAAATTACTTATTATATAAATATAAATTAATTATATATATTAGGGAAGTAACATTCCATAGTTAAGGGTCATCCGTATTTCTAGAAGCCATTCTATAAAATTGGTGATCCTGGAAGTAACTCTCCTTAAATAGCCTCATAAATGGCGCGCCGAACAGGGCTCTGTGTTTTGGCTCGCCGCGTTGCAATTTTATTGAGTGCGTTTAGGTTGTGAACTTGGTTCCAAAATTTTTGTGCTCTTGGATTTTCCTGGCAATCCAATGGTTTCGGTATAAATGTTAAATTCCTGGTAGTAGTTCGAGAGAAAATAATTAAAAATTGTCCCTTTGTTTTCCCTTAAATATTTAATTAAAAGTAATTGGCTGATACTACATAACGTGACACTGCTGATCCAAAGGAAATATCAAACTTATAAAATTAGTCAATAAAATGCACAATCAAGAACGTATGTGGTATGATTCGCCCGTCGTTGACTATACCGGCAACAGTTAGTTCTCCTGAAAGACTAGAGAGATAAAATTGTTACAACGACATGATATCAATGTCATAAGTCCAGTAAAAAGATTATTAAATCCCCCTAAAGCTCCTAGTTTTTCAAGAATCCCTAGACATAATAATAATGTACCTTTATATTCTAATCATAATCCTCAGTGTACTGATTCATCTGCCCAGAAAGTGCAGTATCAATTAAAAATCATACAAGAAATAACATATCTTTTAAATCAGTTAACCGCAAGCTTAAAGGATACACAAATCAGTCATGCTGAATATCCTAACCATCATAATTGGAAAAGTAGGAATCATAACTATTCCGCTAGTTATCAACGTAGCTCGTCTCCTAAGTCGGAGAAGAGTAAATATTATTATAATACAAATTTCAGTAAATGGACCAATGTGCAGTCATTGAATAATTCAACCTTTGATAATGACAGGTCGTCTTATTATACGAATGCCCCACGAAGTATAAACGTTGATCATTACGACAGAGTATGTAACTATTGCAACAAGGTGGGCCATAGTATAAATGAATGCTACAAATACCTCGGTATTTGTAGTTATTGCAAACAAGAAGGTCATAAGATAGCTGAATGTAGAGCACGTCCGACTCCTTTGTTTTCTTCTCAGAATAGTCGTAACTCTAGTATAGTATGTTTGTTTTGTAAGAAATCGCATCCTGGAGTGAATTGCTTAGATAATGTTCCGAAAAAGAATGTGGTAAATGATACTTATGTTTCCAGTAATAGGTCACGTTCACTTCTTGCCCATTCTCCTCGTAAATATCTGGGTATTGTTGAAAAACCTTGTCGACCCGAACCTTCGGTCAACCACCTGTCTCCCATAGTAATACCTAAATCAGTCGAGAATACCAAACAGTCTACCCCTATGGAGATAAATGACTCCGTTGAAATAATTATTCAATCTAACACCCCAGACGTGGAAAACTTGGAAAAACCTATAGTAAAAGAATTATCCGTTCCAAATGTTCTCAGTATAAACGATTTAAATAGTAGTACTGAAAGTTTGTGTCTTTTGGATGCCATTAATCGGAGTGTGCAAGATACAAATGAATCCAATTATAGTCATGAAAGCCATTGTGTTTTAAACGCTTCTGATTCCATAGTAAAAGGCATAAATGAATTACTTACTAGTGATGAAAGCCAGTCTTTTCTAGATGTTCCTGATTCTACTGTTCATAGTATAAAAGACGTAGTTGCTGATGATGAAAGTCAGTGCATTTTAGATGAAAAATCACGGTTAAATAAATATAGGTCAAAGGCTTCGTCTTTCCCACTTGTTGAAAATACTTCTTTGGAATATAAATTTCCTTTATTCCCTTTGCTAACAGTTGGAAAGAAATCTTCCTTGAAAAATCCAATAAATAACCCTTGGTACAATGTCAATGATAAATCTATTTCAAATTCAGTTCCAACACCATTACTTGAATCAAGATTGTGTGTAGTGCAAGTGGATTGCGATAAAGGAAAATCTGGTTCTTTGATAGTTCCCGTCGCTGTTAATCCAAATAGTCATAACTACTATAGTTGTTTTGTGGACAGCGGAACTGGAACTAGCCTAATAAGTAAAGAATTTGTTTTAGACTGTTTTAAAGACGTAAATTTGTTACCGTCCATTGACTTAGGAATTAAAGAAATCAAGGGATTACATAGTAATCAAACAATACCCGTTGATCATTATATAAAAATGAAATTATTTTTCCCTAAAACTAATTTTGTCACAAAACCCATCGTTTTTGTTTTATTACCATCAGAATTCCTGCCTGAATTAATTGTCTTAGGAGCTGTTGCCCTGAGAGAAAATGGACTAATACCTTATATGTCTACTATGAAATTAGTACGTAGAATAGGGTCTAAAATAGAACCAATATCAGTAGACCCAAAGACCTTAACCTCCCCATATTCTCGATATTGGGATCTTGCTTCCTTTCCATGGTGTTCCTAACATTGAAGAGGAATTCTGTGATTATATCATATCTTATATAAGTGAAAAAAATAAATGCCGCCATATCTTTGGCATATCTCTTACTTAATCTCTTTTCCTGCCTCTTCTACCATCTTCTGGTTTTTTTTTGGAAGCCGGAGGGAAGGGGGGACTTGGGATTTATTAAATCAAAAATTTGATAAATACAAATGTATTATTATTGACTAAAGAAATAATTATTTTAAATGGACCTTATATAAATAAGTCGTCCACACTTTGGATAACTTATTCTTAGATAGGTATTGCAGAGTTTAGTATCTTTAATAGCCATCTTTTAAATTATTGCCCAATAATAATATATTATCCTCTCAATTCATGATTTTATTTACTAATATATTCGTGTTTAATAGTTATTTTATTCCAGATGCAGATTTATTTTATATATGTTGTAAACATGAACTAATGCAGATAATGTTTTTCAGCTGCGCTAATGGTTTGTTAGCCCTGTACCTCTTTCACACAAAAAAATATAATGCAGTTTTTGATTAATTTCTGAGTGACTTAAGTGATTTTAATTTAAAACAAAAGTTAACTCAGTTGGTTATAATAAAAGTGAAATTGCAAACAATTTGTAGAACCAATAGTGGAAATACTTTGAAAATTTTTGTGTGTGAAATATAGCTATATCTGTAAATCTGCCATACTAATACAAGTCAAGTTTTGTAAATATAAATTACCGATACTAACCTTTTATTATTACCTGCACCCATTATCGTGCTGGTTCCCACAATTTCTAAATACAGCAAGTAATGTGCTAAACCCATGGATACTTTTTAATAATTATTAGGTTCGAGAACCCTTATGAACCTTCCACTGTTTCTGAACTAACTCTACCCTGGTGTGCTAAACTTCAAAGATCCAATTGGAATCCGGAAAAAAATACTTAAATTAATCCAGGGTGGGGAGTTTAGATTTAGTGGGGGGGGATGTAAGGGGAAGTGAAATCCCCTTTTTTCTTTTTTGTTTTAGTTTAAGTATTTTTGATGTTGATTTGAGATTTGACAAGAAACCATAGGAAATGGATTCTATAATCATAATTTATATTTTAAAGTCATTGTAAACCATTGTTCATTCTATCATTTTATATATGAAAAATAATATAATCCCAACAAGTAATTACTAATATATAAAATTCTATATTCCAGCCATAGTTCTTAGTATTTATTTAAGTTTTCTGAAGTATGATTTTTGAAAACCTCTGTTTTTATAATACCTTTGTGTCCCAATTTTATTTATATTAATAATGGACACCATTGACGTTAATACTCCTGATAGAGTCCATTCTACTTTAATTGGATAAAAACATCATCTTATATTTTTCCCAAGATTTCCAAAGGTAAGAACTAAACATTAAAAGTTCATTAGATTTAAGTTAATGTTAAATGTTTTATATGGCTGAAATTAATTAAAATGTTCATAATACTTTAAGTATAATAATATCTAAGTAAAGTAAAAACCCGTTCCAGTTTCTCCTGTGTCTGAATCTTATACTTCCCAGCCCTTCATCTGTTTACTCCCCAGCTCTTCAGTTCAACCCCGAATATTGGGACTTATCAGTCGAGGGTAAGTGCCTGAAAAGATAATTAAATAATTTTAAGTAATGAATAAATATTATAAATTTAATTTCAAATATAATTCCCAAGGAAAACTGGTGAAAGCATTACTTACTGTTTATGTTTTCCCCAGGGTTCCGTTGCTGGGCTACCATATTGTACATTTCCGTTGCTGGGCAAACTGTGCCGATTTCCGTTGCTGAGCAAGTTTTATTGCCGATTTCCGTGGCTGGGCAAGTTCGACTGCGTAATCCATTAATCCATTGCTTGGCTGCTTGTGCCAATTCTAGTCTGCTGTCCTTATCCCTGATTCCCATTGAAGTGAAGCTTCATAATAATTGCGTGAAGAGCTTTGTTGGTCATTACCAAATTTTACCCTCATTCCTATTTTGGGAGATAAAATCATCTTGGATAAAATAAGTTAAGTTTGGTTTTAAAAGAACAAGACAATACAAATACTTAACAATAAAGAAATATAAATCCGTTTAAAATATCATTATATACTCACGGTTTATTCACCTTAATAAATATTATAGAAATATATTGTAAATAATTGTTATTATGTTCCCCCTTTTGACTCTCGAACCACAATAGTAATTGCTACACAATATAGCATGTATGATTGATCTGGTTAACCACTTAACCGAACAATAGCCTCTTAATAGGCGAGTGTGGTTGTTTGTAGTTTAAGTTTATATTATTAAAAGTATATATTTCTCTATAAATGTATATAAGTTTGAAATTAGTTTATTAAAAATATAACCAAAAAGGGTGTCATTAAAACCCCAATTTAAATTCTTTAAATTAATAAATAGTAAAAAAGTTTCCTTTGCTAAAAAATAAAAATCCGAAAGAACCAAATCACCCCCGTTAAATCTGCTGCACCTGTGTAATACGGTGAAAGAGTTACAGGGTCCTGCGATGAAATTGACCCTCCTTAGCACAAAAGTCTATAATCTCTCTGCAGTTTGAAGGGAAATTGGAAAGTGAAGAAAATATCTTCTCTACCCATCTCTTACATCCTTATCAGGTAAAGAAATAAGAGATAATTAATAATAATTTCCCATTTAAATTTCATAGGTTAGTAATAATCTTTAGTATATAAATTTCAGTATTAGTTTCTTATTATATAAATATATAATAATATATATATTAAGGGAAGTAACCTTCCGTATTGTAAGTGTCATCCGTATTTCTAGACCATTCTATAAATATTGGTGATCCTGGAAGTACTCTCCCTTACATAGCCTCATTAAATTAAATGTTTGTAATATGAAAGAAGTAAGTGATTGCCTTTCTATTGATAATATTTCTGGAGTTCATAGTGAGAATGAAAATGAATCTAGTGGTATTGATGAGAGTCAATATTCTCCTAGTAATTATACCTGGGTGAATGAATCCAGGTCAAATGATTTCTCTTCCGTTCAAGATGTAGAAAACACATCTACCCAAGATATATTGCCCTTTTTCCCATTGAGTATTGGAAGTAACTCCACAGCAGAAAATAGTTATGAAATAAAAACGAAGGATAAAAATAGCTCCATCCCAGTCACAGTACCAATATATGAAAATAGACTACGTACTGTCCAAATAAATTTAAATACAAAAAGAACTGACTCGTTTACTTTCCCTGTCGCGATTAGCCCTAATAGTCAAACATTCTATGGCTGCTATGTCGACAGTGGAGCAGGAGTAAGTTTGATTAGTAGCGAGTTCGTTGCCACTTGTATAAAAGACTTAGAATTACATCCAACAATATCCCTAGGACTTAAAGAAATTAGTGGGCTACACCGTAATCACAGTGTCCCTGTCACCCATTATATTGAAATGAAATTGCATTTCCCCAAAACTAAGTTTATCACCCAATAAAATTTTTAGTCATTCCTTCTGCATTTTTACCAGAACTAATGGTGTTGGGAACTGATGCTCTCAAAAATAATGAGCTGTTACCCGATATAAATCAATTAGAATTATTACATATAGTGGGTTCTAAGATCGAAGTAATTTCAATTGATCCAATAGATTTGCCTTCCCTGTCTATTCCATTTCAATATAGAGATCTTAGTTCCTTTACTTGGTCCCCTTATAATAAATAAAGAATAATCTTTGATGTTGAAGATATCACAATTATATCATCACATATATAATGCCGCTAAAATATCTTTGGCATATCTCTCACTAGTTTTCTTTTCTTTCTCTTTTTTTCTTGCCTCTTACTATCCTCTGGGTTTTGGGAAACCGGAGGGAAGGGGGGAAATGGGAAGCAACTACTTATATATTTTAAGTGATGATTAAATCTGGAAATATTTTCCAAAATAATTAAATGTGTACAGTATCGGAAAGCCTGTCCATCATAAATTATCCTCCTAAACATTCCAAAAATTTCTTATGTTTACGTATTTATTTAATTTTAGTATTATTATTTATTTTTTCAATTTATTTTTGTTTCATTATTAAAAGTTATCATGGATAAAAACTATAAAAAACAATTTTGTTTGCCTAATGGTATAATGAAAATAACTTAGTGTTAGGTCAACCATTTTAGAAGGATATTAATAGAAATTATTTTTCAGCTGTGTGGTAATCAACAAACCTCGTATTTGTTTACCACCAGTCAAA
>JABUQX010025835.1:0-22500 GCA_015478945.1 Trachelipus rathkii
TTGTTAAAAAGAAAAACACTTTAACAATATAACAAGATTCACTGGAAGAAATTTAATCTACAAGTCCAGTAGTGATAATGTTAAAAACACGCTATTATCAAAAGATGCAATGACAAATGATTTATGTAACTATCAACCAAGTAATACATTAATAGTAATATACAAATCAAATTGACGGATCCTATAAGTTTGTGTAGGATGTTAATATTAGTCAAAATTGCAATGTTTACCCTCACACTAGCTTATAGTAAACTTGTAAAAGCGAAATACCTGGCCTGTACTTCAACTAGTGTTTTTCCAGTGAGAGAGTATTTAGCAATGGCTGGGCTAATATTATGATGACATAGAGAAATCACTCACAGATATCTAAGCATGAAAAGGCAGTAAAATTTGAGTAATGTCTCTCTAGTAACAACTCCCTTAATTATTTGTATTTCAATATCTAGTGCAAAATAGAGTAGTTATATAATCCAGTGTAATATAATTCTCTATTTCATTAGGTCAGGATGTGTAGGGAGAGTGAAAGAGGTTTGATTGGTGTATTCCATTTGAAGTGGGTCCCGTCCCGACCCGTGGATAATAATTATTATTAATAGATTGTGGCTAAAACTCGATATATATATAATATATATTTATATATATTATATATATATTATATATATAATTATTTTATATATATATATATATATATATATATTTATATATATAATATATTAAATATAATATATTATATATATATATATATATATATATATATATATAATATATATATATTATATTAAAACATCCGCATCCGCATCCTCGAGAATGTTAAATTAATCAAACATCCCAATTCCGCGGCTTCGTTTTAACTACCAGTTTGAGCTCACCTGTAATATAATATATATTTATATATATATTATATATATATATATATATTATATATTAATATATATATATATATATAAATATAAATTAAATTATAAACAAAAATAAAAATAATTTTTAAAATTAAAAAATTAACTAAATAATAAGACCATTTTAATAATTATATAAAATTAAATTTTATAAATTTAAATTATAATAAATAAGAATAATAATAATAATTAATAATATATAATAATAATTAAATTAGTGTAAATAATAATAATACAAGAAACGAATTTAAAAATATCTTTGTCAAAAAGTAAATAAAATTGTTTTTATTGGCAGCACTACAACAAAAGCCTATGACGAATTAAGCCATGCTTAAACCGCCACTAATGATATCTAACGTTTTCGAGAGAAAAATAAAACTTACACCCTTCGCACGATAAGACATGTACACTGATTGCAATCATTTATAGACTTTACATAACCATGTCTTAAATAACTTTATTTATAACTAGTAACCTGTAATAACTTATATATATATATATATATATATATTATATTTATATATATAATATATAAATATATATATATATATAATATAATATAATATATATATATTATAATATATAATAATATATATTATATATTTAAATGGGCTCTGTTATGTTTTAAGACTCCGTCATTTTTGATTTTTTTTTTGTTTTTTTTCCAACCATATTGCTAGTATATGTGATACTTAAAAATGAATTTCAGTGGTGATGTAAATTAATCATGTGTTCCTCCCTTTAAATAAATTAATTTTAAAGAATTAAATTATTTATATAAATAATTAAAAAGATATTAAACATATTTTTAGGTACGAACATTTACAGAAAAACCATTACATATTTGAAATCATGATATTAAAGCTATTACAAAAATGTACAAAACACAATAAAAAAAAAGAAATTTTCATAAATGAAATATCTCGAAAAGTTACAGAAAATATATGGAAAAAACAATTACATATTGGAATCAGCGTGTAATTTAGTGCCAAAAATGTAAGGTAAAAAAAAAATTAGGGGCTCGAGCCGACGGGGGAACAGAGGGGGGACGTTTTTCATACCCCGTACAGGGGAGGGGCGGAGGAACCTCCGCGACCCCAATAAGAAAGAGCGGGGGTTCGGAGACCTCCCCGGAGGGGGGAAATAGTCCTACCCTGTCGTTCCCCGGAAAACCGAGAGCCCCCGACTCCTGCAATCTTTGCGGTGTTTTACCCTTGGGTTTCCTTTAGTTAAAAAAAAAAAAAAAATTAAAACTGACGAAGTCGTTAAAAACGTAACTGGTCCTATATTTTTTTGAATCATGTCCGTCTCCCCTTAAATTGACTGTTTAGGATGCATATACTAGAAATTAATATACAAAAAAAAACAAAAAAAAAATCAAAACTCACGGAGTCTTAAAACATAACAGGTCCTATATATAATATATATATATATATTATATATATTATTATATAATATTATATATTATATAATTATTATATATATATATATATTATATATATATATATATTATTATAGTGTTACATAAAATAGATGTCCTAAAACTACGTCGATGCAACGTTACCGTGTAACGTTGCAGGGATGTCGTAAGAGTACATAAATACTACGTTACCATAGGACGTCGCAGTGATGTCGCATGTTACGTCGCTGAGAGCTGACATTTCCACATCCCAGGGACGTAATTAGTATGTTACTAATACGATGTCGCAAATCGCAAAGGGACGTAAAAGCGACGTCGCCTTTTTACGTTAGTGTCTATTATGGGTATTATATATATATATATTATATTATTATATATTATTATATATATATATATATATAAGTATATAATATATATATAGTATAATATTATACTTATATATAGATATAGTATTATATATTTAATATATAATTAATTATGAATGCCTCGTGGCGTAGGAGTTGCCCGCCTAACTCCTCATGCGAGTAGGACGCTGGTTCAATCATCCACGTAGCAGTCTGAAGTTTTTATTCTTCCTGGGGGCAAGAATTAAAACTTGGCTGCGAACAAGTGATGGCTACTGTGTTTGGGATGGCCGGTCCTTAAAGTTCATTTCCCTTTCCCCCCCCCCCCGGGTTACCCCCTGAGAAGGGGATAAGAGCGTTAAAAGGGTATATATATATTATATATATAATATATAAATATAATATATTATAGTAATTATATATAAATATATATATATATATATTACTATATATATATAATAATTATATAATATATATATATTATATTATATATAATATTAATTATTAATATATTATAAGTAATTACGTTATTATATGTTATTTCTATTCTTGTTTTCTTGATTAAATAAATCTATTTATTTATATATATTTATATATATATAAATATAAATATATATTAATCTATTCTCAATTAATGCTAAGTTCTGATTTGTTTGCGATATGCAAAGGTCTGGAATAGGCCTAGCACAATAACTATAAAATCTTTTCTTTTTTGCGGTAAGATGAAACACTGAATTTTATTTTTAATAGGGTTTCAATTACAGTCAGGGGTGGCCAACCCGTGGCGCATGCGCCAAACGTGGCGCATTGGATGATTATAAGTTGGCCGCATTTGGCTACGGTGAGTTATTGTTTGGGTAATAATTTATATTTTATGGGCTACGTTCAAGCGCTATTTCTTACGAATTTATCTAATGAAAAATATTGAATATTTATTTCGCAAGTAAATTTAATAATCTGCAAGAAATAAAAGAAGTATGTAACAAATATTCAGAAAATGTTATTGTTATTCATAGCAAGTCCATCAGGAAACCGTTTCGATTGTTAAGTGACAGTACTCTATCAACATAATATGGACATTGATCTTATAAAATTAGACACTAAATAAACACTAGCATCAGACTAACATAGAAGAAAAAATGAAGCTTGTTCTTGCGTCTGAGTCACGAAAAGAATATGTGACTAAGAAAAAGGAAGATAATCAGAAGAAGACAAAAAAGTATTTTGCTAAGTAGTTGTGAAAACTTGCGATGACAGAAGCGAGACATATAAATTAGCTTTAGCACTGAGTGAAAAACAGAAACCTTTTTCACTGCGGGAATAAAAAAGAAAAAAAACTAGAAAATAAAAAAATGAAAAATTTGTTAAGTTTCTGTCTCCAAAATATTTGAACGACATCTTGGTATAAAGGTATTGAAAGGAAAGCAGATGAAAGTGCTATATCAGGCAGACAGTTACGAGACGCATCGAGGAACTCTCTCAGGATGTATTTCATGACACAACTTGAGACCTTTGTCCATTCATTATTATCTTTCTTTTCTCTAGCTTTTGATGAATCAATGGACATATTTGATGTTGATGTTGTTTTATAAGAGGAATCGATGACTAATTTTAATGTCATTGAGAACTTGCCAGTCTGAGTCATTGATGCATGGTAAAACAAGGGAGTCAGATATACATTATTTGAAAAAGTAATATCAATGCTAGCAAATTTAAAATACGCATTCATACCGCAAACTCATCAGTGGCTGTAACTGGACGGAGCAATCCCGTCCAACTGCATAGGTAAAGTCAAATGCAATCTCTTTAAACTCCACCTGAGGCTAAAATATCACTCGCATTATACCACCAGAGGAACTCGTGTGGAACAAACTTTACAATATCGCATGCATGTTAATGCTACGCGTTCTTGTTAAATGTTGAATAAAATTAGACGCAGAGCACCTTAAACAGACGAGAATTCCAGAAATACCTGCTGAATTTGCACATCCAACCTTCGTGCATTCTGGATACTGTCTCGAACTTGTTCTTTCATTGCGAGGTGCGCGGCGCTTTTCTAACAAGGACAGGTTCTCGAGTAGATTTCTGAAATTGCAAAAATGCGTTTTCCTAATTCTCTCTAGAACGGCAAAATGAGCTCACCTGAAATGAAAGACCCCTATTTATCTTTGACAACAACTGGCTTATTGTGACTTTGCACCCATTTTCTAATTGATCTTCATCCTAGCCCATCTCACTGAATATAAAATTGAAAAACTAAACAGTAGCAAACAATAAAATTACTTTCAAGCTTTGGAGGATTATGAAAGAATATTCATATACAAAATAAAATGAATCAATTGATAATTCCATTAAAAAAATGGTACATAATGAGTCCAAATTTCCACACTGAAAGAAGCAGAGTGAATGTGAACTACGGATAATAGCAATTTGACCAAAAGCAATAATTGAAAAAATCAAGATATGCAAGGGTCATTATTGAGTCGTTTTCAATGAATTTTGCTAAGTAAGAAAACTAACATGCTCGCATTTGTTAAAACCCATTTCACTTAGTAGAAAAAAACGATATGCAGATGCCTAGTTAAATACAAACAAAAGAAAGAAAACCCCCCCACCACCCCTTTTTATTTATGACTTATATTTTTTATTATTTGCGGGTTTTTTATGGGAACTTGTGATTTGATTTTAAAACAAATTCATTATTAAAAAGGAAATTTGATGAGCTTTTTCCCGATCAAAACGATTCTGACATAATTAATTTCTGTAGTTCTATACCTGGCTTTGACTACCCAAAATTTTCTTAATACATTGACCATTTTGAAATGACATATCAATGATGTGAATCAATGCCATCATTTTCATCCATGAAATTGATTAAAAGCAAAACAAGGTCGCGAATAAGTGATTCAAATTTGAAGAATTCTCTGCTCCGCTCGGTAGCAAATTTAACACCAAGCATTGAAAGACTAGCGAAATCCAAACAGGCTCAAAAGTCCCATTAATGCCAAGTAATGTTATATGTGCTGTAATAGATATTTTTACATAATATAATATTTAAAAATTACATCATTTAAAAATTGTTAATTTATGACTAATTATGAGTATGGTTATGGCGCAATCTGAACTCGTCTGTCCAAAAAATTGGCGCATGGTATGCAAAAGGTTGGCCACCCCTGAATTACACAATTACATTTCTTCACATTCGCAATTTATATTCATTTTAAGTAAAAATATAAACACTTGCCAGATAAAATATTTCATTTGCAAAAGAATATTGACCTATTGCACGAATGACAATGCAACTGTTAAAGTGCTTGTAGAGATTTTGTTCCAAATTTTTATTAGATATATATATATATATATATATATATATATATTACAATTTAATATATATATATTACATTATATTATAATATATAATATAATTATATTATTATAAATATATTATATATATTTATATAAATATATTATATAATATATATATTATTCACAATTTAATTAAAATTATAGCATATAAAAGCATATATTTGCTTGATTTATTACTTTCTTTCGAATTTTTCAATGTACCAAAGATCAGATCCTTCACAATCAGTGGCGTCACGTACGGACGCTGCGAAGGTAAAAATCCCTTGGATTTGATTTTACATACGAAAGCTACAATACTTGTTTTATTTTTCTAAAGTAAATTTGAAATTCTTAAGTAAACTATTTTAAAAGAATTTTATTGTTTTTAAAAAATTTCGTTTATTAAGCGGAAAAAATGTGCTTTTGGAAGAGGAGGAAGCTAATTTTTAATGACTTATTGTTAAAACAAAAAAGAGTAATTCAACAGGAAAAGGATGCTTTTAAGGATTTTGTCTTTTACTTATCATATGAGTTAGATTACATTTTTCTCTCTCTCTCTCTCTCTCTCTCTCTCTCTCTCTCTCTCTCTCTCTCTCTCTCTCTCTCTCTCTCTCTCTTCTCTCTCTCTCTCTCTCTCTCTCTCTCTCTCTCTCTCTCTCTCTCTCTCTCTCTCTCTCTCACGAAAATCGCAACTGACCAACGAATGGTAATCAATACATTGTATTCAATACTATTTAGGCAATTAACAATCAAATTAAAAATTGATAAAATAGAATGATTAATTGTATTTATTAATTATTAATGTAATTGTTTAAGATTGAATTATTTCAATATTTGAAATTATCTTTTATTTACTAGGGAAGCAATGCTTCCCTAGCTTCCATGAACTGAACGCCGTTGATATATATATATTATATATATATATATATATAATATATTAATATATTTTATCTAAATTTAATTTTTTATATATATTTTTAATTATTAATATATATATATATTATATTATATTATATTTATATACTTATAATTATATATATATTATATATAATATATTATATATATATATATTAGGCAACTTTTGTTTTATAATATTTCCATTATTTTCATTTCCAATTTAATTTTTTTTATTTTTATTTTTATAGAAATTTAGATTTAAAAAGGGTGATTGGCCATGATCTTTCTTTTGTTATATTTGCTTAATAATCAAGTAAGCTTTTGAGTTTGGCCAAAGTTCAAACCTTTTTCTAATAATTTCTTTTACTTCTCCTTGTATTAAACTGATCTTCTACAACTTCTCTATTTCAGATTTGAAAATGATTTGTTGATTTCTTTGCTTATGGTCTTTGTTCAATCAATTTCCTGACTTTAAAAAAAAAAAATTTGCCATTGATTTTTTTCTGCCAATAGTTCTTTAAAAATTATAAAACACATCTCTCCTTCTCTCTCTTCTCTCTCTCTCTCCTCTCTTCCTCTACTCTCTCTACTCTCTCTCTTCTTCTCATCTCTTCTCTCTCTCTCTCTCTCGTCTTCTCCTTCTCTCTCTCCCTACACACACACACACACAACACGCATACACAACTAAGTATATTATAATTATATTTATATATTAATAATATATATATATATAATAATATATTTATGGAATAAGCCTATTATATATATATCATATACCCACTATCATACTTACCTATACTATTACCATAGTTAAACTTCTATTGTTCTCTCTATTTTCTTGATTAAATAAATTTTACTTGTGAAAGAATGCACCTGGCTTTTTACTCTTCTCTTAAGAAATTCTCTTCAATACGATGGAGTCCAAACTGCTAAGCTTACCATAATTGTCGTCTGCTCTTAAATTTCAAAAATGGCACTTCGCACTCATAGACTTATAGTTTCCAGATAAGAATTCTTTTTTAAAAATAATGTTCACTCAATTATCTTTTGAATCTTCAGTCAGACAACATTAATTAAACTCTTCCGAAATTTATCTCCGATGTTTTATTTCAATGACTTATACGCATATATCTCCACGTACAACATACTAAATTGACTTGATTTATTACTTCGATTTCTTTCAATGCGAATAAAGATGTAATTATCCACAATTTAAGTGACCGTCCACTGCCTGTACGGTATTACGGAACGCTTGAAAAGTAAAAGCTTTCCAAAAGCTTCCCTTCGAGAGTTGATGTAACACAAGATTTTGAATTTATTCTAATTTATAATTTGAAATTTTTAAGTAAAATATTTTTAAGGAATTTTTAATGATTTAATAAGAATTCGTATTTTAAACAGAAAGATATGTGCTTCTTGAATAGGAATAAGTTAATTTTTAATTTGTTAAAAAAAAATAATAATTCAGCGGGAAAAGGATGCTTTTATTTTAAAAGCATCCTTTTGTCATTTACTTATGATATGAGACAGATTACATTGCTCTCTCTCTCTCTCTCTCTCTCTCTCTCTCTCTCTCTTCTCTCTCTCGTCTCTCTCTTTCTCTCTCTCTCTCTCTCTCTCTCATGGTCTGCGTCTGGTCGTCTCTGCTCTCTCTCTCGTCTGCTGCTCGTCTCTCTTCTGCGAAATGCAAGAACTGATCATCGAATGGTAAAACAATACATCGTATTCAATACTATCTGTGATTAACAATCAAATAAAAACTTATAAAATAGAATGATTTAATTTGGTAATCTAATTAATGTACGTGTTTAAGATTGAACTTATTTCAAACTGTTGCAACATTATTTCTGTTATTAAGTACTTGAATATATATATTATATAATATAATATATATATATAGTATATATATATAGGTAGTGTATAATATATATAGTTAATATATATAGGATATAGGTAGTATAGGTAGGGGGTAGGGCGGTATAGTAGTAGAGGTAGGGTGGAGGTATATATATATAGAGGTATATGGAGGAGGTGGTGAAGTTAAAAAGTTTGTGAAACATTTTGTTATGAGCGGAGAGGGATCTCAAAGAGCAATCAGAGCGCAACAGCGTTCGCTTTAGCTGACTGCCAGAATTATGAATTTTCTTGTTAATTAAAATCATGGTATCGGCCTAGTACTATTTGTTAGTGTATATTGTGTGTGTTGCGTGTGGTGTTTGTGTGTGGGAGAGAGGGAGAGATATTGTAATCGAAATTAAAATTCCAATATTTTTATTTAACCATTAATTGTATTAAACGTAAAATTATATTGCTTACTACACACACACATTTTTTATTTGTACCCTACAAACATATATATATGTTATATATATATATATATATATTTGATATTTATATATTTATATTATATTATATATATTTATATATATAATAATATATTATTATATATTATATTATTATATTATTATTATCTCTGTATATTATATATATTTATTTATATATATATATTATATATTAATATATATATAATATATATATATATATTATATATATATTATATTATATACTTTATTATTATACTTATATATATTATAATATTATTATATATTAATATTTATATATATATATATATATATATATCTCGGTATATATATATTAAATTAATATTATTATATATATATTATATTAATATATATATTATATTATATATATATATATATATATATATATATATATAATGTGGGGATGTTTAGGGTGAAAGAGATACTTATTTAATTCAGTGCCTGCAACCAACTCAAAGTATTTATGGTAAACCATTGAGCCAAGAAAAGATTTTTTTAAGACCTCTAGGAGAAAATTTAGAAGTTAGGTAGAATAAGATGTTAGAACTCTAGAACTAGTATTATAAACTAATGCACGGAGGCATATGCTAGAGAACTATTAAGAGGCCTTTCTTAGTTATCTAGTATTTGTAGTACTTTGCCAATAATCTTTAATTTAGTCTTGCTATTTCTTCTATTCCCCATCTTCCACCGTCTCCTGGACCACCCCTCTCCACCCCCGCCCCCCTCTCTCCTCCTTTCTTAGTTATCTAGTATTTGTAGTACTTTGCCAATAATCTTTAATTTAGTCTTGCTACTTCTTCTATTCCTCCTCTTGTCTTCTGACAGCTTCACATAGAGTCTTCTTACTTTTAGAGTTGAGATTTACGCTTAGACTGCCTCTAACTCTGTTTTAGACAATTTCCGTTATATACTCTCTTGTTACCTCGAACTCAGTTATTTCTTCTAAAGGTCTTATATCTTTTTTTCTTTTTCATCCTAATCCATAGAAGGGGTACAGATTTGATAGTGGATCTAACTGGTTGTTTTAAATTCCCCCTTAACTCGATTCTCTCATCTATTCTACTTCACACATTCCTTTATCCAGCTTAGCATCTTCAAAATCACTTTTTTTTATTTCTATCTAAACTATCCTCTATAATAAGGATAAATGTTCTGAAAGGCCATCAGTAGTTCGTTACACTTTAAAACCAGCTTCCATTCTTCTTCTTCTTCTTTAATTAAAAATTAAAATTACTGAAAGGGCCTTAGGCTCTTTTAAAAGCAAGAGGAAACAATTTTTAGACCTACTAATAGTGAGTCATTTGAACTTGGTAAGAAGTTTGGAGGTTATAGAACCTATTGGTAAAAGTGATCATAACATGAATAAATTTAAAAAATACTCACAGATAAACAAAAATACATAGGCAAATACACTTTGAATAATTTCCTGATTTTTAATGAACGTCGTATTTTTATAACTTTTAAGGAAAGCTTTATCTTATATATAAATTCAGGATGAAAATTATTTAAGAGTGCAAATGCAATGTAATGTGGGATACGTTTTACAAAATATTTAAAGAAAATAGAAAAAGGATTTTGTTCATATAAAATCAAAACGAAATTAACCCTTTAGTATCAAAACCAGATGGTGGACTAATGAATTAATAGATTCGTTAAATAAGTGAGAAATAGGGCTTATAATACTTTTGGAAGACTTCTCTCAGTAGAAAATTATAAATAATTATCAGTTTGGCGTTCGAAAACTGTCAAAAGATTAATTAGATATTATAAACGGAACTATGAAATTAATATTGCTGGGAGAGAGTTAAAATTAATCCTATAAAAAGTTTTAAAACTACGTCAATAATAAAGTTCATTAACGCAATCAATTGGAACCACTACTGGACAATAACGGAAACCTAAGTCGAACAATGCCGGATGTGGCAAACATCTTAAATAATTTTTTCTCCTCAGTATTTACGAAAGAAAATCTAGATAATGTTCCTAGCATGAAAGACGTACGGGATTTTCATGCAGATAGTATTTTAGATACATTTGAAATTTTAGAAGAAATAATCACTGTGTATACAAGTGTTTAAACCTTCTTGAAACATGTCTGCTCATTATAAGTGGATATAGTTGTCCTATGCCACTCTAAAAAATATTTATCCTGATCTTTCTCCTTTGCCATGCCTTTATCTGAGCTCACCATAAATGTCATGACAGCTAAACCTTTTCAGCACTCTTAGTCTTGTGCTATCCACAACAATTTCTACTCTTTCCTATCCTCTTGTCACTCTTATAGCCTCCATTCCTTTGTTTATCCAAATACTAACTAACTAGACTTATGTTTTCACACCTTGAAGATCATGGGATTCTCAAGAATTCCCAATATGAACTTCAACACATACCGAATCTTACTTTATTAAAAACACGATAGAATTAGATAAGGTGAATCAAACGAACTATTGAGATCAATTGGTAAATGTTAAAAGTACATCTTCAAAAGAATTTGGGGGCCGAACTTATATTGAACAGTTTTTATGTTTACCCCTTAGAGGTAAATTTACCGCAAATGTTTACCGCTGTTTAGCGCTCTAAGTCGGTGGTCACATTGATCACACTATCATCTTAATTTGTAATAACAACTTTGATGTTCACCGCTTAGTATGTTCACCGCTTTGAGGTTATTTCTAACAGTTCTAAGCCGGTGACATCATCGATTCACACTAACATAATATTTTGTATTAACAATTTGATGTCCACCACTTAGAGGGTTTTTTCTAACGTTCTAAGCAGGTGACCTCATCGATCACATACTATCGTCTTAATTTTGTTAATAAACAGTTTTTGAATGTCTATCCTATCTTAGGGGTTTATTTTCTAACATTCTAAGCGTGCATCATACGATCACACTACAATAATATTTTGTAATTACATTTGTGGTTCACCGTTTAGAGGGTTAATTATTACGTTCTAAGCCGGTGACCTAAATACTTTACAGACTAGCTAGCCTTGAGTGGACTGTAAAGTCTTTGTTAGTCTGTCAGTGTTCTGTAGTTTCTTCTTTCTTCTTCTTCTTCTTGCTTTCTTCTTCTTCCTTCTTTTCTTCGTTCTTCTTCTTCTCTTTTCTTCTTTCTTCTTCTTTATCCTTTTTATATGTAAAGATTGATCTCACACACACACACGATACACACACACACACACACACACACACACACACACACACACACACACACACACACACACAAGGTCAAGTTTTATAAGCTTTTCGTCTCTCGAATTCATTCATACCTACCGTCTACTGCCATTCTTCTTTTAGTCGCCAAATTCATGCATACATATATAGATAGGTCCATTAGTGATACACTCTTTGTAGAAAGATACACAGTGATACATGTATAATATACAGTTGAGCACACATAGGTGTGCACAAACAGATAGTTACATACATTCAGAGATTGGTAGAGTGATGTCGGCATAATAAATATTTACACACATACATACATACATACATACAATACATACATACATACATACATAGACACGAAGATAAATAGACAGATACAGTATATAAACATGATTAACATTTAAACTTGAATTAACACGCCGAAGTAAGAGTTGTAAAATAAACTTTTTCCATCTCCAAAATAACGTTTTTAGACTAAGTAATAAACAGTTTTATTATTAGTTTTTTTTTTCTTTTTTCTTTTTTTATGTAACAAACTTTTTCCTTACGAAACTATTTTTTGAAGTTTTTCAGTTTTTTTATTAAATTTTCTGCATCTAATATTTCGTCTTTTTTTTAAAAAAAAAAAAAAAAAAAAAAAAAAAAAAAAGAAGAAGGAAAATTGCTATATTTTGGGCTACTTTTCTATATTTTGCGACTTTTACTAAGGTAAAATATCTTATTTTGTACTGAAATTATTTGCATAAAATCTTGTCCAGTGTTTCATTTGTTATATAAAGTTTTTCATTAAATGAAGAGCAACAGATAACGCTTATATATATATAACCATACTATCATATACTATAATATACTGCATATTATATTACTAATAAATACTATAATACATATATATTATATATATTATATTATATATATAAGTATTATATATATTATATTATATATTATTTGTATATATACTATTATATTATTATATATATATATATATATGTGTGTGTGTGTGGGTGTGTGTGTGTAACAAAATAAACTTGCACTAGCCTCATTAATCTTTATCAAATCAATCGCCAATATTAAACTAAAATTAAAAGGAGTTAGGCCTTTCGACGTTAATACGTCCTTATAATTTGCACAATTCAGGGATGAAATATACGTTGCATATGTTTCATGCGTTTGAATTGCTGAAGGCGGCTCCCTGTACCGAATTTCACTAGAACAAGGAGGATTAAGTGAAGGTTATTAGTTTTAGCTGAAGGTTTAAGAATTTAGAATATATTACTCCATGCCAGAGAGAACGACCTTTGTTATGCTTTATTCCTCTTCCCCCTCCAAGGGACTCCTCCGGGACCCCCTCCATTTAAAGTAGTAATCACTCTAAGGAGAATCGAAGAAGTACCACCGCACCTTCGATCAGTTAACAACACCGAACTGCCAAAGACCTTTCATCTCCGGAGGTTTGGGTCCTTCTTGTAGAAGAGTTTAGCAGTGTAAGGAGAAGGAATGAAAGTTAAGGTAAGGTCCAGCATGTTGGGTTCATCTCCAATAAGATAAGAGAAACGGGTAGAGAGCTGCACCAGAGTTTACGAGCTGTATCTTAAGAATTAGAGGATAACCATTGGCAGTGGAGAACATTGAAATCATCAAGAATGATGATTTCAGAAAAGAAAAATGAGAAAACCATAGTATGTGCTCTGCTCTAAGTTTATATACTCTTAAGAATTTGGGATATATTCAGTTGAGTTGAGTAGATTGGCAGGGGAACCTGAGACACAAGGTAGAAATTTCAGAAAACTCCAAATCAGAGACACGAGAACAAAGAACATCAATGCGCACATTAGCACAACAATCTCTTTTGGCTGAAAATTCAGGATATAGATCGTAAGATGGAACAGAATTGGGTTTTCTATCAGAACGCTCAAATATCAAATTTTTATTAATTCGAGGCAAGGTATTAAGGAGGAAAATGAAGTGAGGTAGTGTTCAACAACGGGGATATTATAATAAAACCGCGAAGAACACCATGTATCAAAGACTAAGCCAGCAATTCCCTGTCGGTACCATCCCCAGTACTGGAGTCCGTCAACTCCTATAATTGGTGATGAAGGAGGGGTGGTTGAAGGATTTTTTTTGGAACCTGCCCCTCTTACCTTCTCAGAGTCTACTTATGTTTGCGCCATTATAAAATAGTGTATGTGTGGTGTGTGAAACAAAGTAGTGATTGTAGGTCAAACATATAGACTCTCCATTGTAGGAAGGAAGTGAAGATGACGCTCGAATAGAACGAACCTATTGAACACGGAAATGCAACAGGATACTCCATAACACTCTATGTGCATAATGAGGGGTAATTTCATCGCTTCGCTGGTCGCCTACGTCTTCCCCTGCATATAATATGTTATTATATTATAATATATACTAATATTATATTATTTATTTATTATATGTATTATATTATATTATGTAACACGATATATTATAATATTTACAGCAAGATGATGATATTTTGTATTATTAAGGGGACTTCTTTAATAATAATGACGAATATATTGATGAAATATCACATGATTTTGGAACGTTAATAACCTCACCAATGATAGCAAGTACCTACTCTTAAAATTGTTAAGTATCTACTCATAAGCTTTTAAGCCTACGAGTTTATGCCTAAAATCGAAACATCCACTCTTAAACTTGTTAATTATATACTTAACTCAATACGTTTCTACTCTTGAATTCAAAAAGTACCTACTTTTAAACTCTTTGAGTATCTACTCTTAAATTCATTGAATACTGTCCCGTGAATATCCTCCTACAGTATTGCCAGAGTGGACTTACGAGAATCTCAACAGACAACGACGAAATTCACAGTCATTAATCCTCCTCCAGTATGCTTGGCTGGTAACGTAATTAACCGTGTGGAACTTACCCGCCAAACTACTGAAGAACCAGATGAACACGGCTAGGGTAGATGTGGAAATATAGAAAAGATTGTGCAAATAGACAAAAAGTGCTTACAATTTTTAAGAGGTAGTATTCAATTTTAAGTGTAATTGTTAACAAGAAGAATCCCAAATTAATCTGTGTAATCTGTTGCAGCAAGCAAAAAAATATATAATGTGTTATATGTGCCAATTTCGTACACGGATTTTAGGCTAGTGTCCTTCTCTCTAACAACTGACACCTGTTGTGTGGAATATTTTAGATTTTGTAGTTCCTTCTCCGTCCTGGCTCCTCAAAAAAGGGAATAAAAAAAAAAGAATGTCTAGTCGATAATAGAGAAAGAGTCGTGTCTCGTTAAAAGTCAAAATCGGTGAAAGAATTTATGATTCGGTAATATAAAAAGATCGATTAACTTGTATGAATGATATTTGTAATATCATTTACGAAAATGATCCTCGATATATTATATATAAAATTTAATTTCTGAATTTAATTTATTTTAACTAATATTTAAAAAGTCAAAAGAAGGGAAAAAAACTTAATATGATAGTGACTAAAAAAAATGTAAGTTTTTCTTTCTTTTCGGTCTGCTTTCAAGGGAAGATTTTTTTTTTAAATATATTGTTTAAAAAAAAAATAAAAGTGTATAAAAATATATAAAAGGTAAAACTACAAATAGCGTTTGTAACCTTATTCCATTTTTAGTTAATTTGGAAAAAAATAGGACAGTTTAAAAATTAAAAGACAATCAAAAATCTAAGTCGTATCGGTTTACACAACTTTCTATCTATGTTCCTAATTTGACTGTTTAGAAAGAAAGCATCATGTTTTCCAATCTTGATGAAAGTTACCTCATAGTTCGCAAAATTGGCAGTTTTCAGAGTAGAGCTGAAACTGATAATTTCGTAGGAACAGTAGAATCAGTAAAAAAAATTCTGACTAAATGTTGTGAATTTGAACTCCGAACTTCAAGTAATAAATAAAAAAAGTTGGATTTCAGATTTTCACAAAAGGGTGAACTTTGACCCTTCGTCATTTGTCTGCAATAGAATTTTCGATTAAGACTATGATAGACTAGTATATAGTGAAGTATAGAGAATAGTAGTTTGTTTATGTTTCTGTGGATGAGTATAATATTGTTATATCATACTCAAGTAAGTTATAAGAAAAGTATTATATAACAGTATTTTAATCGAAACTGTATAAAGAGGATTGTCAGAATCTCGGCCAGGAAATTCTCATTTGCTCTCTGATTTTAAAGTTTTAAAGGTCAATAATTTCAAAACTAGATATACCAGCATTATGAAACTAGTACAGTAGTTACATTATATAGTATTTAATGTTTGTTTATTACAAAGGTTTCGGTATCTTGTAGATTCGCCTGAATAATTAATTTAAAAATAAAATTTGAAGTGTTGAAGGTCACAAAACACCAATAGGGAAAGATTAAGGTCGTGGTTATGATTATAGTATATATTATATGACCAGTATATATATATATTATGGTAGTAATCAGCCTGTCATATATAGTTGTGATAGTATATATATATATTGTTAGTTTTATTAGTTATAGTGTATGTATAATGATTATTTGTATCTTTTTATGATATATTATAGGTATATCATATTATATGGTGGTGATTGGTTAGTTGTTTGTTCTGAGATATATATGATAGTATAGTATTTGTATATATATTATAGGATTAATGTTAGAAGCCTATAGCATGGTATAGGTTAGTAGGTTATATATATAGTATATTGTATTTATTAGTATGTATATGTGATAATAGGTATTGGTAGTTATTATATAGTTGGTATGGTATATTGGGATTTAGTAGTATATTATATATTAGGTATATATATGTTAGTAGTCATTATAATGTTATTATTATGATGATAGATAGTAGTCTTATAGGGTTGATGTATTATATATCTATTATGAAGTGTCAATGACATTAAAATGGCGATTTTATAATGATATTTTAAGTTGGGGGCGGCATTCCCCGAAACCCCCCAAAAACATTAAATGGAATACCTTCGTAAATATTCCACCAAATGAAATCTCCTTCGCAGGGTAGATAGAGCACATCAAAACGAGGGTAATAGTACAAGTGCTATGTAAATTGGTCAAGTATAAAGGAAATGGGACCAAAAAGAGTCGTTGGAGTCATGCGAATTAGGCTGAATTATTTTTCCTGTACTCTGAGAAGAGCAATTTTGCGGAAGACATTTTGGCGACGACCTTTTCTAATTTTTTCCGTAAATTTTTTTATAAATAGATTTTTGGGATTATATAGTCTGGTTTTGGTTTTGAGTGACGGAGATATATAATATTATATAGAAACATATATATATCATGTTTAAAGAAAGGACATTTAATTATAAACTTAAGTATAAAAGCCCCCTTTTTTTCTTAAGAGACTAGTAATAAATGTTTATATAAATTACAAACATATTTTAAAAGAAGAGATAATTAACTACAAATTTATTTACAAAAAGAACTTGGAGTGGAGTGGAATTTTCAATAATCCGTCCTTCAAACACAAAGTCTGGAAAATTAAACGTTCGGTTATTCATTTATATGAAAGAGGGATGCATTTAATTGACTCGTTGCATAGCAAATGAAACAAGTACCTACTCATTAACTTGGTATATATACTCATACACTCATTAAGTACCTTCTCTCATATTCCGTAGAAACTAATAAAGAACTAATATTATATGATAGTATATAGTATACTATTGTTGATTATTATTATTATTATTATTATGTATAGGCCTATCAGTATTATGTATTGTAGTATAATATATTATATATATATAGTAGTATATATATATATATATATTAGTATATATATATATATATATAATATTTCTTTGCAATTGTGAATCAAAGAAAAGTCCACCTCACTTCTACATATCTGTACACTCTTTCCCCCACATGTGCGTTTCGTAAAAGCTCAAATAATGGGCATGGGAGGGAGATTAGGTCAAATATACAACGTATTAAAGTAACACTCATAAATGACTGGATTTATTCATTATGCTACGGATAATCGGATTAAATTAAAAACATTCTCTAGTGTATTAAATAAATGTAAACTTATGTACGTGTAAATAATCTCTACACACATGCCAAAGGTTGTGAGGTAAAATATTTTGTTCACAGCGTATTTTTTTCATTGATTTATAAAATAAAATTCATTGACAAATAAGCTATACTAACATAGAAATTGTTTATTGATAAAATGTCATTAGCAGTATTATATATTATAGTATATAGTATGATGTACAGTATTATGGTGTAGTTGTGGTTATTATTATATATATAATATATATATTATATATATTATATATATATAAATATATTATTTATATATATATATATATATATAATATATATATATATATATATATATATATATATATATATATATCCTCATTTATTATGCCAACACTTGCCGATTTCAATGAGTAAACCTTAATTACCGATGTTACTTTTTTCTTTTCTTGGCTCAAGCATTTTATTTTTCCATCTCTCACGGGTCGGGAGATACGGGATCAGAGTCTTCCATAGACAAATTGAGGAGTGTCCTTTATAATATAATTATACTATATATATATATATATATATATATTTATATATATTATATATATATATATATATATAATATATATATAGATTATATATATCTATATATTATATATATATATATAATATATTATATATATATATATATTATATATATATACTGTCGGCAGATTGCATGAAGTGTTGTTCATGGGTAATTAGAGATTCCCTCTGACGCTCAGCAGGAGAGCACGAAAATCACGTGGTCCTTCAGTACATAATGGATGCCCTCCAGCAGGAAGTTTTCTCTGAGAGTGGAGGGCGAAGAATGAACGCTCGGGGTCTTAACTATTTTAAAAGATGAACTCAAGCCGTTCTTCCTATAGCAAAAGTAAGTAGTGTGTATCTATATATATATTTATATATATATATTATATTATATTATTATTAATATATATATATGATAGTATATATTATAATATATATATATATATATATATATATATATATAGTAAACATTCATCTTAAAAAGTTATACATTTTTTAATTTTGTTGTTTACCTTTATAAGAATAAAATGAGTCTTTTCAAAGGAAAGCCTATTTCACAATTTTCATTTTTCTTTCAATATAATTCACGTTTCAAACTAAAAGCTCACTAATTAAAATATTTTAATTCCTCTTATTTTTAGGCAGTGTTCAAATTTTACAAACGATAATAATTAATTGAACTACAGTATAAAAATTAATTAAGGCATCACAAATAAATAACGTTATCACTTTTGTCAATTCAGCCACAAACCGAATTATGTTATAAAAATGGAACGAAAATAAAAAAAATACAAAACTTTTCAAAATGTTTCTCACACCTTAAAGAAAATATTTGGCATCCGTTTGCAAACAAAATCTTCTCTATAAAAACGCTCGCGCTCGATTTGTGCTTGCACACTCTTCTCGTCCATAATACATAATTTTTTGCAAACTAATCAAAATTGTATGACTTTTTTTTACATTAAATTGGGCTTTATTGAAGTTATTATAATAAAATGCAATTTAATCTATTAAATATTTAATCCTATTAAAAAAATTAAGGAATGATAAATAACAGTTGTGCACTAGCTAGTTGTATACAGTGGTTGTTGCACAAACTTGATATATATATATATATATATATATTATATATATATTATAGGTATGATAGGTCTATATACAGGGGTCTATGGGTATATACTGGTGGTTTTTATATATATATGATGATTATAATATATTATATATATATTATTTTAAGGTCTGAAGGTCTATACAGGGGTTATGGGGTTTCCGAAACCGGCCCTCCTGCCTCCGAGAGTCGAACCCATCGTCTTACCTACTAGAGTAGCAAGAACAATACGTTTGACGCGGAATCTAGTTGTAAAGACCATATACTCAATTTCTTGAACGCAGGAGCCCCCGGTTCGAACCCAATAAAATACGTTTCTCTGACATCCTAAAATATATATTAATGCCTTACAAGACATCTTTCAAATTGTGTTTTTCTTAGCAATATATATATATATATATATATATATATATATATTATATATATATATATATATATATATATATAATGATATATAATTATATATATATATATATTATATATATATATATATATATATCATTGCGACTCCAAGTAACTTTTTACTTTTCATCTCTTCTCTCTCTCGACTCTCCTCTCTCTCTATCTATATATATATATATATATATATATATATATATATATATATATATATATATATTATAAATATATATAATATATATATATATATATATATATATATATATATATATATATATATATATATATGTTTAAATAAAAAAGTACGTCTCAACTTATTTATACATAAAGAGAATATAACTAAGAGATGCCAAAGGCAACAATATAAACAATTTTATAATCTTAATTCTCACACACAGTCTTCCCTATTTCATTCTGGCATGAAGAGTCAGTCACCTTTTTAAATTGATTGAAAAATAGTGTTATTTAATCGCGATGATTCTTGCACTTTTTGTTTTAATTTTACATAATCTTTTATATTTGTTATGTAATATCTTCATTCATTTGACCAATTTTCTAAAAAAAAATAACAGAATTTTATCGTAACATTATTAAATTTGCAAAAGATCGATCGTTTCTATACTGTTAACTCGTGCTGAGCACGAGCAGAACTAGTATAGGAGTCGCCTCTGAATATATATATATAATATATATATATATTATTATATATATATAATATATATATATTATATATATATTATATATATATATATATATTATAATATATATATATATATATATATATTTATATATATATATATATATATATATATATATATATATATATTGTCATAACACAAGTTTGGTAACTTATTCAATAAAGGACTTTAAGCTTACAGCTTTTAAACGGATTAAAGAGTTTTTTTTGAAAGCATCTCTCGAAGCTTCTTGAAAAAAAAAACAAGAATAAAACAAGAAGAAAATAAGAGAAAAAAACAAGAACTTTCTTGATACGGAAAAAATAAAGACTCTGAAAGGGCTTCGCAAGAATGCCAGAAGGAATGGAAAGAATTGCGAAAAGAATGACGCGATATTAAATCACTCAGAGATATTTATGCACTCTGGAAAAAGTCTTGGAGAATTTCAGATAATAATAATAATAATAATAATAATAATAATAATAATAATAATAATAATAATAATAATAATAATAATAATAATAATAATAATATAATAATATAATAATCATAATTTTTCTCAAATTCAGTTTCAAAGGTTGGCATGACTCGATACCTGGCGTTTAAAGTGTGCAAACCGAAGAAAGTTTGTAAATTTGAGGAAGGAAGAGTGTACCGGATGTAACTAGTAGAGTATGGGAGTATAGCTGTTAAATCTATGATCATAGAGCTGGAAAGAGAGAAGAGGAGCGTGTCGAAATACTTGTCACATAAACCTTCCTCAAATAAGATCAATCGCACTACAGCTCTTCCGTGCAATATAAGGTCTTTGAATTTAAACTTACCTCCCAAATTTTTTTTTCATTCTCTCTTATCACCTGTATCGAAGATCGAGGTCACCTGCTGATATATTTTCCTATCTCATTGATCTTAATGACTATTGGGAGAAGTTTTGTGGCGCCTGACATGTCCAAAGCATTTGCCATGCCTCACTGCCCTCTAAGCTTTCTTCCTTTGAGGTTTCTTCTTCACTTGCTCACTCGTATCCAGCCTTTTATCAAATTGCTCCAAATGAGTCGTTCTTCAAAAATTCAGTTCCTTCATCTACCTTTGGCAAAATCTTCCACAACTATAATATCTTCTTCGAAAGTTGGTCCTTAATGTTCTTGGCTTTTCCTTTTCTCGTGGTCTTTTTTGGTTCTCTCGCTAAACAAGTTTCGAAGAGGTTGAATGTTCTGAGGCTATTACAGAACCCCTTCACACCATGATAGTTACTTGTTTTATATAGGAGTTCTTGAATGTAGTACGCATCAATATCTGTGGTGGTTCCACTGCCCCAGTTTGCTTGAAAGGATGCAGTCTAGGATTTTC
>JABUQX010025835.1:30000-38530 GCA_015478945.1 Trachelipus rathkii
ATATTTTACGACAGGCTTCTAAATTTTCAAGCATTGATATCTAAATTTTGATATCTTGGTATCAATGAATTATTGATTAAATATATATTATATATATATATATATATATATTATATGTTATATATATATATATATATATATATATTTCTCTCTTAAAATTAATATATATATTATATTTATATAATTTATATATATAAAATATATATATATATATATATATATATATATATATATATATATATATATATATTAGTGATGCCGATACCATGGTATCGGTATCGGTATCGGTATCGGATTCTCAAACGGTGATTTTTTGAGGTATCGTATCGGTATCGGTATCGGGAATTTTTGAGAGGAGATAGTATCGTATCGGTAATCGGGTTATCGGTAAAATTTTGCCGATACCTTAACCGATACCACACATTTTGCGTCTTTAAAATTGATCTTTGGATATATATTATATATATATATATATATATATATATATTATATATATATATATATATATATATATATAATATATAATATATATATATATATATTATATATTATATATATTATATATATGGCCAAATCGATAAGCCGTCATATGTATCTTAAAAACTATTAATCCTACAGTAAAACGGAATACATTAATGCTGAATGGCTGGTCAAAAGATGGACAAAAAAATAAAAAAAATAAAAAAAAAAAAAAAAAATAATAAAAAAAATTATATCTCAAAAAATACAATAGCTACAGCGAAAAGGAATAACATTTTTGGAATCCTGGTAAAATTTCACATAAGAAAATGTATAAAAAAAAAAAAAAATTATTGTTAACAATTATATAGTATTATGATTAGAAGGCCTATTTAAGAGACCTTTTATTGGTTTCTCGTTAAAATAAATGGACTTTCTATTAAATTTTGCTTTATACAGCACACTAGGGGGCTCGGAGCCGACGGGGAACATAAGGGGGGGACGTTTTCCATACCCCGTAGGGGAGGGGGCGGAGGAACCCCCGCGACACCAAATACCAAAGAGAGCGGGGTTTCCGGAGACCCTCCCAGGAGGGGGGGGGGGGGGGAATTAGTTCTTACCCCGTAGTTCCCCGGAAAGGCCGAGAGACCCCGACTCCTGCCAATGGTGCGGTATTTACCCTTGGGTATTTCTTTAGTAAAAAAAAAAAAGCAAAATTTATAGAAAGTCTATTTATTTTAACGAGTAACCAATAAAAGGTCTCTAAAATAGGCTCTTCTAATCATATTACTATAATTATTAACAATAATTTTTTTTATTTTTTTTACAACTTTTCTTATGTGAAATTTTACCAGGATTCCAAAAATGTATTCCTTTTCGCTGTAGCTATTGTAGTTTTTGAGATCTAATTTTTTTTATTTATTTTTTTTTTTTTCATTATTTTTTTATTTTTTTTTTTTTTTTTAATTTTCCAGGGGCAAACTTTGACCGCAATTCCAGCAATGTATTCCCGTTTTACTGTATGCATTAATAGTCTTTTAAGATACATATGACGGCTATAACAGACGCTGACCTATATATATATGTATATATATATATATATATATATATTATATATATATATATATATATTAATAATATATAGTATATATAGTATATATATATATATATTATAATATATATATATATATATAATATATTATATATAATATATATATAATCACGTACCATTCCCGATTGCTGCAAGTGTGTTGGTAGTTGAAAGTTTTAAAGCTTATCAACACCATTCACGAAAAGCTAGATTGATAGAAGGGGGTTTTCCAACGCCCCTTGCTCTCAGACAAGAATTTTAAAAAATTTTCTTCAATGACTGATGACTTTGAGAAACGAGCTTTAACCTTTCTAGAAATTAAAGTTTCGAATTTCTTCTTCTTTTTCTAATTTTGCTTTACTATATATATATATATATAATATAATATATATATATATAATATATATATATTGTATATATCTATATATATAATATTATATATATATATATTATATATTATATATATTTATATCATAATATCGCAATTTGTCTGATAATTTCCGTATCTATCTGACTTACTGTAGTTAATATAGGCGTTTCCGTTTTTGCATTTGTGCTTACGAAACGTAAGAAATGCTCGAATTTTGCGTTCGTTTTTGTTAAACTTAGAGCAAAATCGTAAAAAATGCTTACGCACACGTAAAGGAATTTTCAGTAGTCTAATAAAGTCCGCTAATTTCCTGTGATTGCTGAATTTACCACGTTTTTACGAAAAGATGCAAACAAAAAAATGAGCGGCGTGGTAGGGCCTACCATGCCGTCATTTTTTTGAATTGATGAATATTTCATTCATAAAATCAAATCTGAATTAACTCCTTCACAATAGTTGAATCAATTTTTTGGCAATATAAACCATTTTTTTAATTATTTCTGTTTATCCGAAAACGACGGGCTCCATCAGAGCATCTAATTCCAATTGCTTGCAAAACAAAAGTAAAATTCAATTCAAATCGTGTTCGTTTTGGCACGAAATTCAGGCAATTAGTGGAGTGCCAAAGAAATCCTATGGATGTTAAGTGTAGGTTTAAGTGTTTTTATATATAAAGATTATAAATTTTTAAGTTCTTCATCTGTAGAAGCAATTTTTGAAAAATGGGGGGGAAATTTTTGAAGAGGTATAGGGTATTGAGGTTCATAGTGATCTCTGACAGCTAAATTATCTGTTGAGAGATGGAGAGATTAGTTCGAAAGGAAAATGTCCATGTGTTTCAAGGCCGCATCTTTAGTTATTGGAAAGTTTTACCTACATAGTCAACGTTACAGTCGACACATTTATATTTGTAACCGATGTGTGACCTCAAGTTAATGGAGATGCTTTCTTTAATCTTAACGAAACTGCCAATTGAGTTGTTGTTAATAAAAGATATAAGAAATTTGCATTGTGGAAAGTTTTTGTTTAAAATGTTTTAATCTGAAAGGGAAGAACATTGGAAAGGGGTCGCAATGCAGGGAAGCCGAGCATAAACAGGAATTTAGGAACATCTATGCAGTAGTTTTGGGGCGATAAGTGTTATACGAGAAACGCAGTAATACAAGTTATATTCAAATTTAGAGGATAAGGCTAAGCTAGAAATTTACAGAGAAAGGTGATTTCTTCATGCGAAAAACTTCCAATCAGAACAAATAAAAAAGGCTTGTGTATCGGACCTTAGACCCCGCATTTTATGATTAAAGGAGATAGAAATAAAGAATTTATCCAAAGTAATGTATTAGTGGGATTTCGATATATAAATTAGCAAGCCCACAAATAACTTACTTGGGACAAATTTCCTTTAGATATATCTCCTTTGATCGTAATTGTAAATAATACGAAGCGTTTACGATAGAATGAATTTTAGTAATTTCTTTGGCTTTTAATTTAGACTGTTTTCTTCGTTTTTTGTCATTTGTGTTTACGCTCGATAAGAAATGCTCACCCAGTTTTAGACGAATTTCCAGTTTAAACGACCGCGATTTCGTGCTAGGCTTAATTTTGTTTACAAAAAATTGATCAGCTATTGTGATAGAGTATGTGGTTTTTTGGAATAAGCAGAAATAAAAAATAAAAATAACATGGTTTATATAACAGATAATTGACACTATTTGTGATGGAGTTTAACCATTTGGAAAGAAATTAGATTTAAAGCTGATTATATTGAATGAAACATCAATTCAGATGGGGCCTAACACGCCGCCAATCTTGTTTGTGTTACATTTTCGTAAGAACGTGCTAAAATTCGGCTAGCACGGGAAATAGCAACCTAGCAGAATTGAGGAAATTCCTACGTCCGGAAAAGCATTTCTCTTACAATTTTTCGGTAAAGTTTTACAAAAACGAACGCAAACTCGAGCATTTGTTACGTTTCGTAAGCCCAGATATAAAAACGAAAACGGCTTTAAATATATATATATATATAATATATTATATATAATATATTATATATATATATGATATATATATATATATATATATATATATATATATATTATATATATATATATATTATATTATATTATATTATATAATTTTTACCTAATTTTATTTTTACTATAAACGTGATGAATCTTAATATGCGCGAGCTACGGCCTGGGCACCGCCGCAGTGTAGAGAACAGTATGATTTCGATAACCAGTGCTGCGATATATATTATATATATATATATATATATATATATATATATATATATATGATATATATATATATATATATTATATATATATATATATATATATATATCTCATATATATCTATATATTACAAGGGACGCCGCTTTCCCGCAATCTCTTTTTCCTTCAGTTTCCGGAAAATGGGGATTGACTGTTATAGGCCTTGGATAATTGTAGGATAACGCAATCAGACTCTGATTTCAGAATAAGGTTTATTTTTGAGAATAAAATTTACACCACTGTGTAGAGTGCCTAAAAAAATTATAAAAAAAGAAATTACAAAACATGAAAAATATAAAATGGTTTACATAAGAAAGTTATACAAATCTGTAGAACATAAACAAAAAAGATTTACAAATCTAGCATATTCTACACATCTTATTTTACCCAAATACTGAATGTTATAAAAGGATGGTAGAAGCATATTCTCACGCCAGATCAATTAATAATAATACAAAGAAAAAACTGATACAAATTAATAATACCTCTGAGGATGAATTTTATAAAATAAATGTGGGGGCACTATAAACAGCAAATCTTTAGCGTACAAGAATTTCATATATGTTCCAGCCGAAGCGAAACAAGATTTTATTGATTTCAGCTGGTAAAAAATTGTATAACAAAAATTTATATAAAAAGATTATTCGTATGATTTTAATTCTCTATGAAGGCCTAACGAAAAGCAAAGTTAGAAGTTCGATGTACGTAATTCAGTATGCCATAAATTTCACCTCGGAAAAAAAATTTTAAAAAAATTTAGTTTTTTTTTTTCATGAGTAAGATGGACCCCATTAAAAATTATAAAATAACAATAAAAGCATAAATCACCCATTTAAATATAACTTTACTCTACCAGAATCTACTCGTAAACATTATATTTAAACCAAATCAAAAATATCTTTTATATTAAGGAAGTGAAAAAAATAAATTGTGATAAGTAGGTTTCAAAAAAAAAAAAATGAAGTGGGAAGCGAAGTGGCTGACGGAATTTTATGACTCAAAGTTTATACCAAATATTTATAAGAATTATTTTATCCATTGCATAATACTGCTTCCAATGACTTTTACAATAGCATGACATTCAAACTTTTGAAAGCTTATTAAGTTACAAATACTGGGATGTGAAACAAATTTAAGTGTCAGATTTAAGATTTAACTATATGCCCTGTGGATGTCTCGAAACAACTTTTAGAAAAATAAATTAAATTTTTATAAAATTTTTAAAGATAAAAACTAAGAAAAAACTCAAAAATTGATAACTTTAAAAAAAAAAAATATGATGTATGGTCAGAGTCCAAACTATATCTTTATCACTTTTGTTACCACTGACCCAAATTTTCAAATACCAAAAAAAATAAAAATAAAATGCTTTCCGCATTTGCATAAATCCTGAGTCATAAAATATAACTTACATAGTATAGGACGTGCTCTATCACTACAGACATCTGGTACTAAATTACGTTACAAATTTACTTTTTTTTATAAAAAGAAAATCTTAATTTATATGTATATTTTTCCCATTCATTCACACCTCAAAAATTTTATGCAAGCTAATCGTCTTGCACTTCATTCAATTTTAAATCTCTAAATTCAAAGTGCATGAAAAAACTTAAATCTCTAAGATATATAGATATTGAAAACCTCTAAAATTTTGAAAAATAAATATATATATACCGGAAAAAAAATGTCTGACTTTGGTTAAGGGAGATTTTTCAAATTATCTTTAGTTTGTAAAAACAAATTTACTATAACAAAGGTAGCTAAATGAAATTTCCAAAAAGAATATACTATATTTTCAGAAATGAAAACTGTAAAACTAACTAGAGAAAATGAGATTTTCAAAAGCACATTGCCTAATTTATCTTATAAACTATGTTCTTATAAATTGATGAAAAACCTTGCATTTCAAGCTATATTATTAATTTAATTATTAAACTACTAAAAAGGTTGGTCCAAGCTCCTTATAAAAAAATGAAAGAAAAAAAAACTACGCAGGAAATTAGGCCTTGAAATGATGATTATTTAGATCTTATATGTTAAATGAAAAACCCCCAAAAAAATAAATTCGATATCGCAGTCTCCTCAAGAAGAGAAAAAAAAATTTCTCAGAGGGGAGTGTGGTAAAACAGTTTTTCACTTCCAAATAAAATTTTTTTTTTGTTTATGTGTAGTGAATAAAAAAAAAAGTTAAACTAAAAATATGGTTTTTCCGATACTAATATTAGGAAGAGAATAAAATTTTGGTATGTAAAATTTTAAAGTCTTCGAAGAGGAAAAAAATCATCTCAGAGGGGAATGTGGAAAAACAGTTTTTCACCTTCAAATAAACCTTCTGGTAAAGTTTATTTCAGTGTTAAAAAAAACTACAAGACATTCAAAAAAGGAGGAGAAATTTTGGGCATAAGGGGGTGTGCGACAAGAGATATTTCACCTTCAAATAGGTCTTTTGGGTAAAGCCCATTTCAAAGTGTAAAGCAAATCTAAAATAAATAAAACAATTTTCACTGGATGGGAAAGTATTTTAAGTAAATCATTATCGTCTAAACAAGTTTTAATTTGTGGCTCCTATGATCTTAGGCTATCTAATGGCTTCAAAAAAAATAGAACAAGCTATCAAAAATTTCTTAAGCTCTCATCAACACCAATCCGGGCTACTTGTCTTTCCTATTTCACTTGGCCCTTTTTACATTTTCTATTACTAACCATATTGTTATTCATATATATATACCGTACTCAGTATTGGAGGTAATAGTTTTATAGGTTCAAGAAGAGCAAGATAGGAAATCTACGTTTAAAAAAAAATCAGAGCATTTAATTAAAAGAGGGGATGTTAGGGTTTTGGATAGAAATTACAATTACTTTTTAAAAGAAAGGAATAAAAATTATTGCAAGAAAAAGAAAAATAAAAAAATAAGACCGGGTAAAGATAGGGCCTTGTTTTTTTTTTTCTACTTTAAAGCGTATAAAAAAACAAAAAAAACAAAAGGGGATACGCTTGAGAAAAATAACAAAAATTTATAAAATATGTGATATTTCAAAAATACAAAATTTATATTGATAAGAGAAAGAGAGAAAAAAAACTACTCCATAATAACTCCAGCAAATTTTAAACCAACCCATGTTTGGGGTAGAGTTAAAATTTAATTATAGATATTTAAGTGGTGTTACCGCTTATAAAGTAGGGCTGGTTCTAGGCCTCAACTTTTATAAAATTCCCAAGCTTAGATTGGGCTTTTTCAAGAACTTCAAAAAACCTTAAAATTATTATGAAATAAAAGTAATAATAAAAATGGGAAATGATTGAAAGACTTACCAAGAACATTCACTGTTTGAGCACAAGCTAAGAACACACTGGCTAGGGTCATTTGCGAAAGTAAAATGATTTATTCCTCGTGTACAGCCGGGGTGAAGGGGGAGAGAAATGGGGGATTATATCAACGTGGTCCCGAGGGGGGGGGAGAAGGAGGATTTATATTCTGTTTTGGAAGATATGCAAAGATGCTATGCTCACTTGAAAAAAACAAATGGTAATTTGTTTTGTAGGATTTCCGTTGATAAAAAAAATTTAGTGTGTGAAAAATGAAAGATTTATCAATAGGGATTCTAAGAAATATTAAAAGTCATTGAACAAAACAAAAATTCAGAATTAGGAATATTAAATATAAAAATTCGTTTATTGGCAACTCTGAAAGGATCTCATCAAAAATAGATGGGGAGAAGGGTTTGAGGGAGAGGCTTCTAGACGAATGAGAAAATTAAGATAGATAGGAGGAGGGAGGGGAGGGGAAGGTTGTAAAAAGTTATTTTTATTTATTTTATTTTTTTTTTTATATCTGGGAAAAAAAGAAAATATGTGATAAGAAAGTAGATTCATGCTTTCTTTAAAACTATACGAAAAATTCTTTTTTGGTATAGAGTTCTCCTTCCAGAAAAAAAAAAAACTCTGACTTATGCAATGGTTGCATATGGGTTGGATTCTTGGACATGAGATTGAAAACTACAATTTGAGAATTAAAATAAAGCGTGATATTATAGATTCAAAAATGAAAGGTAGTCAGAGTAAGGAGTTATAACCTTAGGGGGAAACAGTGGAGAGTTTCATTTAAGGAGGAATCAAATGCATAATGAGAAACTAGATGCTAACAATTGTCTTTGTACATAATTACTGTAAGTATGTTTTAAAGTGTAAGATGTATGCAATAGCATTAATAATTTGTGCACATTTGAACTCTTGATATGTTTTGTTAAAATGGGAGGCAAAGGAAAAGAATATGGTTTAATAAATGTGTTTAATGAAAATACTTGAGTCTGAGGGGTTGAAATTTAGGTGAAAGT
>JABUQX010025836.1:0-15000 GCA_015478945.1 Trachelipus rathkii
CGAGAGATTAACTACAAAACCAAATCATCATAGGTAGGGCACCCTCAACTTTCTTCATTCTCCCTATGCATTTGTGTCTAATGCTTTCCACTGCCTCGTTTTCCCATCCTCTAATTCTTTTCAAACCCCAGTTCTATATACGCAAATTGATAACCAAGGAGACATATACACATCCTGACTCAACTAAGAGACTAATTAATATTAAATCAAATCACACTTTCAACTCCATTTTATCTTACAACATACCCTTACAACTATCGTGCATACTTGACTTTTGATTCATCATTCAGAATGCCCTTACATCAGTACCTAT
Organism: Trachelipus rathkii; assembly: GCA_015478945.1. Lineage (NCBI taxonomy): Eukaryota > Metazoa > Arthropoda > Malacostraca > Isopoda > Trachelipodidae > Trachelipus > Trachelipus rathkii. The sequence continues at coordinate 314 of JABUQX010025836.1, forward strand.
ATGTCCACTACACCTGCCATAGAGCTTCCCTAATAATCCTTTCATACGACTGTTGCGAATCCATAAAACCTAATACAATTTATTCGTTCTTTTTGGCTCATTTTCTCGAATCATTTGTTTCAAGTAAAGATTATGATCCACAACATCTTCTACCACAAGTCATCAAACGCACCTTTTCTTCAGCAATCAGTCCCTCAAGTCATTCGACCCACTATTTCGACCATAAATATTCCAGCGCATATATATTCCCTACAACACTCAATAAACTAATTCCCCTATAATTCCTTAAGTTCCTTATCCACCCTTACCTTACCCTTAAGGTAAGGGTACTATTACTGACTCCTCCAATCCTCGGAACTATACCCTTCATAATGCATTGTTACTCAACTTCCAAATCCAATCAATCAATCACCATCTCCCTCTATTTCTTGATCATTTCACCAAGTAATTTTGTCAATACGCGCAGGTTTACCATTCTTCAACTTTCTCGCTCAGCCCATTACCTCCTCCTTACTAATGACCTCATCCCCAAAAATTACTTCTTGCACCATCAAAACCCACCACAGCGATTCACTATCACTCTTCAATTACTGCTAATGATTGGCAAGATTTTTCGAAATGTTCCCTCCACATTCTCCTCACATCCATTTCTAATGTTAACAAGGTGAGCTATTCGTGTAATTTTCTAAGCCTAATTCTCGTTTTCTCATTCTTAACCTTTCGAGCTTCCTTCCAGACGGGCTTTCCTAATCCCTTTTAAGTCCCCATTCATCCTCCTTCCAAGCTGTTCATTTACCTCTTTTTTTCATTCTACGTATGAATCTTTAGTATTCCTTTTTTCCTCCTTATTTAATTCAAACACCTTTCTTTTGAAACTCATCAATGGCTTTTAGTACATTCAACCACGCTTCTTTTTAACCTTTACCCGCTTGCTCACCTCCTTCATTCCGCCATTTCGCTGTTAACTTCTTACTTCCTATTTAGCACATCCACTGTACTTCTTTTGCACTACTAACATCTGCTCCCTTCATTTTCTTCCAGATTTGTTCAGTTTCAACTTGTTCAAATTCAACTAATTTATTTGTAAGCGCTCTTAAGTACTCATCCTTATTACCAATGTTCACTTAACTCCTCACTCTTATTCTACCCCCCAAACCTTTTCCCTTTTCCCCCCCCTAAATCCCTTTGGAAAAAAAAAATTTAATTTTCTCATATCCTAAGCCACCTCCTCACTGATGTAACATCAACGCAACTCAACATTTCCTTCTTCACCAAATCAAAATCGATAATACTTTTCACTTCGATACCATCTCTACTTACACCAACTCTAGTATACTTATGAATACTCTTGTGTTTAAAGAAAGTATTACTTGCACACATATATCTCTCCTCGCAGAAATCAATCGCCTTCCTACCATTCTCATTTTCTCTGGACATCCCAAAGCCACCTGTTATACCATCCCTTTTTAGATCACCTATCCAACCATTTAGGTCACCCAACACAATCAATCTGAAGCTTCTATTTACCCCATCCAAACATCATTCTGATTATCCCAGAAAATCGAACTCTCTTCAACATTACCCTCAGATGGACCAGATGTCACAACCACACATACCGTGACCTTTTCAAACTTAAATTTAACCATTAGATTCTCTGTACCACAGGTCACTCATCAGAATTTCAACTCCTTCTCTCCCCCTCTTATTCCTTTCCACACCACTACATGCGAATTTCACACCACACCACTCATCTTCACCGTTTCCTTTCATCCTTGTTTCTGTCACAGCGAGCATATCAAATCTGCCCTTTCTAAATACATCCATTACCTCTCTTCTCTTATCCTCAACATTCATTCCTCTAACATTCTATGTACCCATACGATTCATACATTTTCGCCCAAAGATAGAAGGTCGCTTTCGGTGGTCACGACCTTCTCCGAAGCATGCATTACCATTCCTGGCAAAAGATAAGTGGCAGTGGGCAGCTAATCCAACTACCACTGTCCCTTTAGTCGCCTTCTAAGACAACATTCAGAACACACGCTGTGGACAATTCTTTCTCCCCCATACATAGGGATAGAAGGGATAGAGATGTCTGTAAGATGTTGTCTAGAAGAGAGGTGTGGATTAAATATGTGTACATGGTATGTGGATATAAGGTGGTGTCTGTCTGGAGGATGAGTGTGGATGTGAAACGCAAGAGAGAAAAGAGAACCATTAGGCACTGGAATGTCATGGTAGCCCTCACACACCATAACCATTTGTATTTTTCCTTTTGACCAGAAGAGGGATTTTTTCCGAAAACGTTAGCCATTATTTTGTATTTAATTTTGGGTTATCTTACTGTATTTAGAATCTGCTGTCATTACGCTTTTTTACTCTCTCTTCTCTCTCTCTCTCTTCCTCTCTCTCTCTCTCTCTCTCTCTCTCTCTCTCTCTCTCTCTCTCTCTCTCTCTCTCTCTCTCTCTCTCTCTCTCTCTCTCTCTCTAATATATTATATATATATATGATATAATATATATATATTATATATATATATATATATATATATATAATATATATTTATATATATTATATATATATATATATAATATATATTATATATATATATATATATATACTATATATATATATTATATATATATTATATATATATATATATATATATATATATATATATATATTATATATATATATATATATAATATATATTAATATATATATATATATATATATAATATATAGCATAATAATAATAATAATAATAATAATAATAATAATAATAATAATAATAATAATAATAATAATAATAATAATAATAATAATAATAATAATAATAATAATAATAATAATAATAATATATAAATAATAATAATAGATAATAATAAATAATAATAATAATAATAATAATAATAATAAAGGTTTTTCCTACAATTCTGCAATTAATAACAATGTTTAAAAACATATTATTTCTCTTCCTGTTGTGGCTTATTATAATTATTATCCTTTACTATCTGTTATTTGAATTTTAATTATGAAAATTTCCTTTTTTTTTCTTTGTAAACAACGAATTATAGTTATCATTTTTTTTATGAAAATAATTTTATTGGAAATAAAAGACGTGATAATAAATTATTAATAATATGAATTATATTATTAACGGTATTACCTGAAAATTTGCTTTAAATTATAATTAATTTTAATTGCATTAGTTCATCATTTCAATATATATATATATATATATATTATAGATATATTTATTTATTATATTATTTATATATATATATATATATATATATATATATATATATATATATATATATATATATATATATATATATATATATATATATATATATTATATATATATATATATATATATATATATATATATATAATATAATATATATAATATATATATATATATATATTATATATATAGTAGTTGTGCAGTATCCGGGCTCCTCCACCCTTTTCGATATGAAGGAAATAGAGGATATAGTGTCTGAAACCTTGAAATATAACCTATGTATGGGAATAAGACGATATCAGTGTAAATTTCAAAGGTCTGTGAGGATGTATTATTTGTAAGGAGGGGTGTGTCACCCCCGAGGTGGCGCCGATAATTGCGCTTACGCCCCGTTGTGGCGTGCCTTCCGACGGGCCACGGAGTTGAGGCCTAAAACGACCAATTTTTGTGAGGTCAGACAGCCGAAGGTCTGTCTGATCGACAGACACAGACCGAAGGTCTGTGTTTGTCTGTTCTGTTTGTTTGTCTGTTTTAATATTATTATTATTATTATTACGTCGAAGAAGTGATCCCGAAGGGATCACTTCTGAGTTTTGTTTTTTAAAGGTCCTTCGCGGGTTCTTCAGCGTCGTTCAGCTCTGGACAGGCCTGCACCACACCCGCGCCCGCGCCGCCACCGGCACCGCACCGCATTGCTCGTTTCGCACCACGCTCTGGCTAGAGTTGAGACATGGTATCTCGTCAACTTGGTAACCTCGGCGTTCGTATTCCCTGTTGGGGATATATCGTTAACTCTCTGTCGTAGATGAAGTTACTCCCACGAGGGACCCCCCAAATGGGGACCCCACCCCATTAAAAAATTTAAATTGTTCGTAGAAGGCTGAAAATTTGGTGAGATGATTCAGAGTTGAGATTCTTAGAAGAAGAGTATAGTATTAGGAATCTGAGGAGTTGGCTCCGGAACCGGTGCTGGAGCCACTGCGGTGCTTGTTAATAAAACAGTCCGTATACAAGCAATATTGGTGTATCTTATATTAATTGTTATTGGATCTGTAAATTTCGAAAATAATGGTTTCTTCAGAACTATCAAGAAAAAAAAAAAAATTAAATAAATAAATAAATAATAATTTCTTTACTTTTTATCAAATACCATTAATTTACGTTTTTAACATAGCAGCCTTATTAAGCAGTAAATCACTAAATCATACCACTATCCAACCTCCCTCCTGTCACTTCTCTCATCTGTTCCAGTTGTGGATCTATTGACTTATTGATTAAGGTTCAAATTTTTTACTAAAATTTCATGTTTTACATACCCTAAGAAGCAGTAAATCACTAAATCAACACTATCCAACCTTCCCTCCTGACTCATCTGTGATTTATATTGATTCTATTGATTAGGTTCAAATTTTTACTAAAATTTTTCATGTTTTACATACCCAAAGCAGTAAATTCACTAAATCAAACCTCTATCCACCCTCCCTCCTGACCGATCCATTCTGGTGATCTATTTGATCTATTGATTAAGGTCATTTTTACTAAAATTGTAACGTTTTCCTACAGTCCCTAAAGCAGTAAATCAACTAAATATCAAACCACTTATTCCAACCTCCCTCCCTGAACCATACTGTGATCTTATTGATCTATTGATTAAGGTCAAATTTTTTACTAAATTTGTAAACGTTTTACATACTCTAAATCAGTAAATCAGTAAAATCAAACCAACCATCCAGCAGCATCTGCAGTGCCATCTCTCATGGATACATTCCTTGATCTATTGATCTTATTGATCTATTGATTCAAGTCACTTTTTCGAGTATCATTTGAATAACCATAACATAAAATCCAAGTTCTTAATACAAAACATCAATCAATAATATGTTGAACGTAACAAAGTTTTCAACATTAATAAAACTTACTTTAGCATCATCTGACTAAGAAAATAATGGTACAAAGACAAACATAACACATCTTAAACAGGAATAATAACTGTTAACGTTAACAAAAGTTCCACACTTAACAACAGTAAAGTAACCTAATATAGCATACAAAAACGTAACCTTACTTACACTTTTCTAACATGTCGCTGTTATTTTACATTAAGACTGTAATATTTTAACCCAAAAATTTAATCAACAACCATTGTTATTTATCATACAGATCAAATGAATATACCTAACATAATAAGGTTTTCCACAATTAATAAAGCTAGACATATCGTAACATGACTAAGAAAATAATGTACAAAGACAAACCTATAACACCTTAAACACGAATAAACTGAACATTAAACAAAGTTTCGAGGCGTAACAACAGTAAAAGTAACTAACATAGCATCACAAAAACGACTTATTCAGACTTTGTCAAGTATATCTCTAACATAAAGATGTTAATTACATTAATTGGTAATATTTAACAAAAATTTAACCAATAACCCTTGTGTAAATTATCATACAGAACAGCGAAAGTATGCTAACATAACAAGTTTTTTCACATTAATAAAACTAACATTGCGTAACATAACTAAGAGAATAATGTACAAAGACAAACCTAACACAACCTAACACACAAATAAACTGTTAACATCAACGAAAGTCCACACTTAACACACCTGTAAAGCAACTACATGGTTACGCGAAACGTAACTAATCCTTTACTTTTTCAAGCATATCTCTAACATATTAACATTAATCTTACACTAGACACAGAAACATTTAACTAAAATTTATCAAAACATTGGTTAATTATCATACAGAGCAGCGAAAATATGCTAACGTAACAAAGTTCCACATCAATAAAGCTAACATATCGCTAACAATGAACTAAGAAATATGTACAGCGACAAACTTAGACATTTCCTTACATGAAATAAACTGTTTACATTAACAAAGTTGCCACCCTTAAACTACCGTAAAGTACCTAACACAGTGTCCAAAACGTAACCTATTCTTAACTTTTTTCAAACATATCTCCTAACATATTAACATTAATCTTACATTGACACAGTAACATTTAACTAAATTTTCTCACAACATTGGTTAATTAATTATCATACTGATCAATATACTCTAAACGTAATAAAGTTTCCAACATCAATAAAAACTTACATAGCGTAACATGAACTAAGAGAAAATAATGTACAAAGACAACCTAACACAACTTACGCAATAAACTGTTAACATTAACAAAAGTTCCACACTTAACACTAGTAAAGTAACTAAACTTTACATAACAAAACGTATCCTATCTTATACTTTTTCCAAGTCTATTTCTCTAAATATTAACGGTTAATTCTTTACATTGACACAGTGGACATTTATCAAAAAAAAAAAAATGTATCATAACAACAATACCTAACCATCATAATACTTAATGAGTAAAGACGAATAAAGTAAAGTTTTTTAGGCTTATCTCTTTTTTAGACTCCGCCTCCTTTCAGAAAATACCAACTCTATGAAAAATGATTTGTTATGCGCCTTTAAACCATTTGCATAAAGTGATGGCAATACTTATTATATTGTGACACCTCTGGCAGGATACAAGCATTGATAGCAGTCGCCATTCGTTTAACGATTTTAAATAATAAATGACACATCGTGGGAATAACGAACTCCTCGTGAAGATATCAACAACAAGCGTAGAGAGGCGGGGAGATGTCATCGTATCAACACAGCGAAAAAACTATCCTACTGAAGAAATTAGTGTATAAACATCCCTTAAATGTAATGAGATTCTTTCTTTCAACCAATCAGAAAAAAGTAAACAAGAATATCGACGTACGAATGAACTCATATCAGTTCAAAAAGGGTATATATTCTCGTTCGAACAACAACAACAACATAACATAGTACAAAGATTGTCTTTAGATATCTAACCAACGAATATATTGCTAATCGTACATTGGTTTTCAACATTAATTAAAGCTAACGATAGCATTCCAGAACTAAGAAAATAATGTACAACGACCGAATCTAACACCACTTAAAGCCACGAATTAAACTGTTAACATTAATCAAAGTTCCAACACTTACACTGTAAAGTAAACTGACATTTGCATACAAAAACGTAAACCTATTCATTATCTTTTAAACGCAAACATAGCTCTAACATATTAACGTTAATTTTTTACAAACATTGACAACAGTAATATTTAACAAAAATTATCATAACCTTGTTTAATTATCATACAGAGCAGCGAAAGTATGAATAACGTAACAAAGTTTCCACATTAATAAAGCTATACATAAACATAACCTGAACTAAGAATATGATGTACAACGACAAACCTAACACCTTACGTACGAATAAACCACTAACAATTAACAAACTTCAGCACTTAACAGCAGTAAAGTAACCTAACACATCGTACAAATGTAAACTATTCATACTTTTTCAAAGCATATCTCTACATATCAATGTTAATTTTACATTAACATCGTAATATTTAACAAAATTTAGCAAAAATTCTGTCTAACATCATACTGACAAAGAATATAATGCCAACGTAACATGTTTTACATCACTTCGTAATATTCACAAAAAATTCATCATAACCTCGTATAAATATCATAATCCCCAGCGAATAATTGCAAACAAACAAAGTTTTAACCCAACATGAACAAAAAATAAAAAAAATTTTATCCTAACATAACATAAAATAAGTTCTTTGAGTAAAATATCACAGTAAATGCGTGATAATTTACTGATTTAAATCAGAAATCAAAAGTAAATCAACCACCCATCCAGCAGTCCCTACCCGTCCCACCCGCTGTGATCTATTGATCTTTGATTCAAGTCATATTTCAGGTATCATTTTGAACAAACATAACATAAAAATAAGTTCTTTTATATACTAACCGTACGAATAATATGCTTGACCAACAAAGTTTTTAGCAATCAATAAGCTAACATCATAACCGCGACTAGGAATATAATGTACAAAATGCAAACCTAACATACCTCGCGTATGAATAATCAGCTAACATCCTGAAAAATTCCCTACTGATCAAGGTAAAGTAGCTAACAGGTCATACAATACTCGATATGTTCCCACTTTTCGAGCATATTAGCAACAGGTAAGCATTATTATCTAACAAAATCCCTTAACAAAGTGACCAATCTATCAAAAATGCCACCATCTTGAACTATAAATTGACACTATCTTCATCAAAAAGTGTCACTCGTTTCGAGTATAAAATCATTTGACCTGTGAATAAATGTAGACATTAGCAAAGTCTAGGGCAATAACTACAGCATACTCACAAAGAAACTTAACACTATGCTTTAACGTTTCTAACACATCATCGTCATTTAACACAGTATCTTAACAAAAACTCATCATTCTCTAACAAATCAATGTTAATTTCCAGCACTCATAAGTATTATTTAACAATCAGGCCACCTAACTTACGAATAAATAGTTTTCATTAACCAAGAGTATCTAAAGCAACACATTACCTCCCGAGAGAAAACCCAGGGGGATGCGCCCCTTGAAAGGGTGTGAATCCTGCGAGGGGGGGGATCACCCCGAAGGGGTGTAAGCGGGCTTTGGCTCAGCCCTTTTGGGCTGGAGGCGTAAAGCCCGCTTACACCCCTTCGGGGTGATCACCCCCCTTCGCAGGATTCACACCCTTTCAAGGGGCGCATCCCCCTGGGTTTTCTCTCGGGAGGTAATGTGTTGCTTTAGATATCTTGGTTAATGAAAACTATTTATTCGTAAGTTAGGTACGTTATGTTAAATATTACTATGACGATGTGGAAATAACATTGATTTGTTAGAGAAATGATGAGTTTTTGTAAGATATTACTGTGTTAACTGACGATGATGTGTTAGAAACGTGAGCATAGGTTAAGTTTTTGTTGAGTAATGTTAGGTATGCCCTAGACTTTTGCTAATGTCTACGTTTATTCACAGGTCAAATGATGTTATACTCGAAACGAGTGACACTTTGATGAAGATAGTGTCCAATTCATAATTCAAGATGGTGGCATCTTTGCATAGATTGGTCACTTTGTTAAGGAATTTGGTTAGATTATACGGCCTTTACCTGTTGCTTTAACTATGCTCGAAAAAAAAAAGGTTGGGGAACATATCCGAGTTGTATATGACCTGTTAGCTACTTTGCCTTGATCAGTAAGGGAATTTTTCAGGATGTTAGCTTGATTATTCATACGCGGGTATGTTTAGGTTGCATTTTGTAACATTATATTCTAGTCGCGGTTATGATTTGTTAGCTTATTGATGCTAAAACTTTGTTTGTTAATAAGCAAATATTCGTAGGTTAGTATATAAAGAACTTATTTTTATGTATGTTTGTCCAAAATGATACTTGAAATTATGACTTGAATCAATAATCAATAGATTCACAAGCGGGTGGGACGGGTAGGGGACTGCTGGGATGGGTGGGGTTTGATTTTACTGATTTACTGATTACTGATTTAAATCAGTAAATTATCACGCCTTTAACTGTGATAATTTTACTCAAGAACTTATTTTTATGTATGTTTATTTTGTTATTGTTTGTTATGTTTGGTTAAAACTTTGTTATTTTGCAATTATCGCTGGGATTATGATATTTAGACGAGGTTATGATAAATTTTTTGTGAAATATTACGAAGTTGATGTAAACATTTGTTACTTGGCAATATATTCTTTGTCATTATGATGATTAGACAGGTTTATGCTAAACTTTTGTTAAAATATTACGATGTTAATGTAAAAATTAACATTGATATGTTTTAGAGATATCTTTGAAAAAAGTGTGAATAGTTTACATTTGTACGATGTGTTAAGTACTTTACTGCTGTTAAGTGCTGAAGTTTTTTAATGTTAGTGGTTTATTCGTACGTAAGGTGTGTTAGGTTGTCGTTGTACATCATATTCTTAGTTCAGGTAATGCTATGTTAGCTTAATTAATGTGGAAACTTTGTTACGTTATCATATTTCGCTGCTCTGTAATGATAATTAAACAAGGTTATAATAAATTCTTGTTAAATATTACTGTGTCATTGTAAAATTAACGTAATATGTTTAGAGCTTATGTTTGGTAAAAGTATGAATAGTTTACGTTTGTATGCAATGCCAGTTACTTTACAGGTGTTAAGTGGGGAACTTTGTTAAATGTTAACAGTTTATTCGTGCTTAGGTTTGCGTTAGATTCGTCGTTGTACATTATATTCTTAGTTCTGGTAATGCTATTTAGCTTTATTAATGTGAAAACAATGTTACGTTAGCATATATTCGTTGGTTAGTATATAAAGAACTTATTTTTGTACTATGTATTGTTGTTGTTTTGTTTGGTCGAACGAATATATACCCTTTTGAACTGATTTGGTTCATTCGTACGTCGTATTCTTGGTTTACTTTCTTCTGATTGGTTGAAGAAAGAATCTCATTTACATTAAGGGATGTTTTATACACTATTTTCTTCCAGTAGGATAGTTTTTTTCGCAGTGTTTTGAATACGATGACATCTCCCTCTCTCTAAACGCTTGTTGTTGATATCTTCACGAGGAGTTTCGTTATTCCCAACGATGTGCCATTTATATTTAATCGTAAACCGAATGGCGGCTGCTACAGTGCTTGTATTCCTGCCAGAGGGTCAAATATAATAAGTATTGCATCACTTTTTGCAAATGGTTTAAAGCATAAAATCATTTTTCATGTTTAGAGTTGGTATTTTTCTGAAAGGAGGCGAAGTCTAAAAAGAGATAAGCCTAAAAAACTTTACTTTATTCGTCCTTACTCATTAAGTATTATGATGGTTAGGTATGGTTATGATTTTTTTTTTTTTTGTTGAATAAAAGTTTTCTACGGCAATGTAAGATTACGTTATATGTTAGAGATATGCTTGGAAAAAGTATAGGATAGGATACGTTTTGTATGTAAAGTTGGTTACTTTTACTGGTGTTAAGTGTGAACTTTGTTAATGTTAATAGTTATTAGGGCGTAAGTTGTGTTTGGTTTGTCTTTGTACATATTTTCTTAGTTCATTTACGCTATGTAAGTTTTATTGATGTGTGGAAACTTTATTACGTTAGAGTATATTCGTTGATCAGTATAATTAACTAATGTTGTGAGAAATATTATTTAAATGTTACTGGTCAATGTAAGATTAACTTTAATATGTTAGAGATATGTTTGAAAAAAGTAAGAATAGGTTAGTTTTGCATACCATGTTAGGTACTTTACTGGTGTTAAGGGTTGGAACTTTGTTAATGTTAACAGTTTTTATTCATGTTTAAGGTGTGCTAATGTTTGTCGCTGTACATTATTTTCTAGTTCATGGTAGCAATGTTAGCTTTATTGATGTGGAACTTTGTGTTACTTTAGCATACTTTCGCTGGCCTGTATGATAATTTAAAACCAATGTGTTGATAAGTTGTTTAGTTTAGAATGTTACTGTGGCAGTGTAAGATTAACGTTAATATGTAGAGATATGCTTGAAAAAGTAAGAATTGGGGTTACGTTTCGCGTACCATGTTAGTTGCTTTTACAGGTGTTAAGTGTGGAACTTTTGTTAATAATTTTAACAGTTTATTTGTGTGTAAGTTGTGTTATGTTTGTCTTTGTACATTATTTTTCTTAGTTCATGTTTTACGCAATTTTAATTTTTATATATGTGATAAACTTTGATTTCTTTTCTGCATTTTTCGCTGTCTGTATGAATAATTACACAAGGTTTAATGGTAAATTTTTTTTAAATTTAATATCCATGTTAAGTAAATTAACATCGTTAATGTTAGAATGATATACTTGACATAAGTCTGATATATGTTACTTTTTTGTGGTGCTATGTTAGTTACTTTACTGATTTTAAGTTGCGGAACTTTTGTTAATGTTAACAGTTTATTCGTGTTTAATGGTGTGATAGGTTTGCCTTTGTACATTATTTTCCTTAGTTCATGTAACGATATGTTAGCTTTATTAATGTGAATAACACTTATATGTTAGAGTATATTCATTGATCTGTATGATAATTAACCAATGTTGTGATAAATTTTGTTAAATATTACAGTCTTAATGTAAAATAAAAGCGTTAGAAAAAAAAGTGTAAGTAGGTTACGTTTTTGTATGCATTCGCAGTTCACATTTCTGTTGTGACAGAGAGTAAAGATGAACACGTTTACAGTTTATATCTTGTTTTAAGATTTGTGTTAGGCTTTTGTCTTTGTAACATTATATTTCACTTTATTCAGATTGATGCTAAGTATTAGTTTATTAATGTGAAAACTTGTTACGTTAGCATATATTAATTGATGTTTGTATAAAGAACTTGATTTTATGTTATGTTTATCTAAAATGATACTCGGAAAGTGACTTGAATCATATAGATCAATAGATCAATAGATCAAGGATGGTCATGAGGGTGGCTGATGCTGACTGATGGTGGTTTGTTTACCTGATTTACTGATTTAGAGTATGTAAAACGTAAAAATTTTAGTAAAAAATTGACCTTAATCAATAGATCAATAGATCACAGATGGTCAGGAAGGGAGGTTGGATAGGTTTGATTTAGTGATTTACTTCCTTTAGGGTATGTGAAACGTTACAATTTTTAGTAAAAATTTGACCTAATCATAGATCAATAGATCACAGATGGTCAGGAGGGAGGGTGGATAGGTTTGATTTTAGTGATTTACTGCTTTAGGGTATGTAAAACATGAAAAAATTAGTAAAAATTTGACCTTAAATCAATAGATCAATATCACAGATGGTCAGGAGGGAGTTTGGATATGTGTTTGATTTTAGTGATTTACTGCTTAGGGTATGATAAAACATGAAATTTTAGTAAAAATTTGACCTTAATCATAGATCAATAGATCACAACTGGACAGGAGGGTGACAGGAAGGTAGATGGATGGGTGGTTTTATTTAGTGATTTACTGCTTTAGGCTATGTAAAAACGTAAATTTGAAGTTATAACATAAAAAGTGTAAGAATTTATTTAATTTATTTATTATTATTTAATTTTTTTTTTATTTATTTATTTTTTTTTTCTTGATAGTTCTGAAACCATTATTTTCGCGAAATCTACAGATCCAATAACATATATATAGACACCAATATTGTATCATTTCACTGTTTTTATAACTAACACACAGTGGCTCCCAGCAACGGTGCCGGAGCCAACCTCCTTGAATTCCAAATACTAACATCTTTCTAGTAAACTCTATACTCTGGAATCATCTCCACCAATTTCTAGCCTTCTACCGACAATTTAATTTTTTTTAATGGGGGTGGGGTCCCCCTTTGGGGAGGTTCCCTCGGGGATGTTAACTTCATCTATTCGACTGAGGTTACGTTATCCCCAATACGGGGTACCAATTTGATCAGAGATACAATGTCTCAAACTTAGCCAGAGCGTGGTGCAAAACGGAGCAATGCGGTGCGGGTCGGTTGCGGCGCGGCGCGGGTGGTGCAAGGCTGTCCAGAGGCTGAAACCGACGCTTTGAAAGAACACGCGAAGGACTTAAAAAACAACTCAGAAGTGATCCTTCGGGAATCACTTCTTCGACGTAATGAATAATAAATATAATAATAAACAAAAGACAAACATAACAGCACATGACAAAATATCACAGACTTAGGTCTGTGGTCTTGTCGGTCAGTACAGACCTTTGGTCTGTCTTTGACTCCAAATTGGTCGTTTTAGTACCTATTATCGTGCCCGCTCGGAAGCCGCCACAAGGGCGTAGCGAATATATCGGCGTCCACCTCGGGGTGACCACCCTCTATATACATCCTACAGACTTGAAATTTACACGGATTCGTCCTTATCCCATACATAGATTATATTCCAAGTTTCAGACCTATATCTCTATTCCTTCATATCGAAAAGGGTGGAGGAGCATACCGGATGTGCACAACTAATATATATTATATATATATATATATATATATATTATATCATTATTATATATATATATATATATATATAGTATATATATATATATAATATATATATATAATATAATATATAATTTATATATATATATATATATATATATAATATATATATATATATATATATATATATATATATTCAAGGTTAAGTCAAGAATCCCTGCAGATTTTCGCGCTTCTGGAAGTGGACTCGAGATCTCTTTGTCCCTAATCGGACTTCCTGCTTTCCATTTTCATCACGGAAATTTAGACAATTTTTTCAATTCTGTTCCTGAATCGGTTTCCCATTTAATCAATTCAAATTTCCATTCAGAGGTTAGTATTAAAATGGTTTGGTTAGGTGAGGTTAGGTTAGGTTAGGTTAGGTTAGGTTAGGTTAGGTTAGGTTAGGTTAGGTTAGGTTAGGTTATTTTAGGTTAGGTTAGGTTTAAGTTAGGTTTCGGTTTCTGGTCTATGGTCAGCTAGGTAGGTTTACAGTTAGGTTTATAGTTAGGTTTTTAGGTTGTAGGTTAGGTTAGGTAGGTAGGTTA
>JABUQX010025836.1:25000-28417 GCA_015478945.1 Trachelipus rathkii
TCCTGTCTTTATTTTTAAAGTAAGGGATTATTGTTAAAATTTTTTCCCGGAATTTAAAAATAGACTTAAAGATGTCTTTCCATTAAAGATGATTATTTCTTATAGACAAGGCCTATTCACAATTATGGCCCCAATATATTCTTCCTGTCTCTGAACGTTAACATAAAGCAGAATAAAATTTAAATTTTTGAATGAAATGGTCTTGTGAAGGCTCTAAAACTAAGAGATAATGATTCTTCATATAATTTAGAAAGTCCAATTTTTGTATTAGATTCTCTCTCTATAAGTGATGACTTAAATTTCTTAGTCTCAGGTTCGTATCTGGCTGGATCGTAAAGTTTAAAATCCGAAAATTTTGGGAGGAGCTGATTCTTCTTAAACATAACAATGACATAGTTATGCAAAAAACCTGGATAAAGAGGCGGGCGTAAGCGGTAGTATATAGTGATGAATAAAAGAATGATTACTATAAAAAAAAAGGCCCCTAAACCATCATGTTAGGATAAACAAACAATTCACCCTCCCTTAAATAAAGTCAAAGCATTAAAGTTAAAAAGACCATTAATAGTCTTGCAAATAAAAATAACATTAAAAAATAAAAATAAGAGAATTGGATATCACCCAACAAACAATACATCTCTATCCTACCCCAAAAGTTCACTCAAATACACGAAGACCACCCCTAAGCTATAGAAGATGCGGTACCCGACTCGATATATCTCAAAAAACATAAACCCACCCTAATTAGACCTAATTCTAATCGAAAATATATAGGTAAATTAAACAAACTGATAGGAAAGGGAAAAAAAAGAAAAAAAAAAAAAACTAAAACGAAAACATTAATTCTTTCGTATGTTACCAAAATTATATCTTCTGGATGTTGAATCTCACCGAATAAAATTTCCGTATAAAATCTTGAAAAACTATTAATTAATAATTAGTAATGTTTCTCAAAATGAAAATAAAACACCAACCCGCCCGTCCAAATTGAAAAGACACATTCCTGAGAAAGTTACTTTATATTATGTTACACGAAAATCACCTTTCACTTCATGAGTTATCCTGAATCAAAACAATGGATATTCAAAAAATGGCCGCCGCCCCCACGTAAGGATCACTACAACTTCCGCAATTTCTACATGTCATCAGGTGGCCGAAAAATAAAATGAGAAAACGCCCCCAAATCAATCCTGCTTTACTTCCCCTACCGAAGACGACACCTGTGAATATTTAAAACAGCCCAAACATTCAAGAAATTCAAAATTCCAAAAAATATTAGAGAAATCTCCCAGTTGCGTTAAATTTACTTTAACAAGAACCCCAAAAAAAATAACTACATTAATTTCTTAGAAATAATATTAAAAATAAGAAAGAGGATGGAAAAATGATTAGAAGGCGTCTACGTTATAATCTACAGAAATAAAGGAACATACGTTGACATTTCAACTCTTCCAACCCTCTAAATCAAATGCTACCCATAAAAGAAACTCGTTAGTTCATCGGCACTTGCATTAATATCGTCTGATTGGACCCTTTTGATAAAAGAAATTAAAAGAATAACACAGAATCTAAATACCCCAATAAACTTCCCACATATATTAATAGAGAAGGAAAACTGACCAATGGAGCGAAGTTAAATATTGGTACTGTCCCGTCATGAAAGGGCCAATGAAAACAAAAGCTAAGTATATATTATTATAAAACGAAATATCATCAGAAAAGAAAATAGATGAGAGGAACAAATTGTAAAAATTGAATTTTTTTTTATATATTAAAAAGAGGGCATATTAAAGCCCAAAAGACGGGAAGAAGCCTATATTAAGATCGTACTATATAACCATGAAACTGGGAGAGCTCATGGTGTGCTTGCGAATTCTTTACTTATCTCTGTACATGAGTCACACGCTGTTCTCCGCTGATCCTGGTGAAAGAGTGCTTCCCCGGGAAGTGTGATTATACCTAAATTGAAAAAAAAATATTTTGTAGAGATCAACAATTTTGTAAGGAGAAAGACAGGGTAGACAATTGACAGTCTCTGCGGAAATTTGAGGGTTATAGTAACACGTGACAGATTGTCTCAGAGAAATCAGTTCTATGTAACATGCGCAATTGTCCTGCCAAATAGAATAAAATTCATTTCAAGTTACTGCTTTTCTATTAATTCATGATGAATTTTTATGTCGATTTTTATCAATATTTTCACAAAAATGCAGCACAGTCTTGTTAAAAACCTGACAATAATCTAATATTCCACGGCTTCTGTATATTCACATTAGCTGCGTAATTATTCACTCTCTCTACGATAACCTTGACTAATAATTTTAGGAAAGAGAGTTAGTAAAAGTATGTGTGTGCATTATTGAGTATGTGATGCGCCGAAGTCCTCTATACTAGATTAAAGTATTAGACCCCGAGATTCGCAAATATTATCTCACATACATTTGTATAAAGTGACCAAGAAGACACCACAAAACATTCAATATAAATGGCCTATATTGATATACCGCCATAAACAGTCAATTATATGGATAAATGTATTCGTAAGAGGGCCGTCAATACCAGCTCGTATCAACAACTAAGAAGGAAGTTGAAAACTACATTTTCTACTTAATAAATTTATTTTAGTATCTTATTTTTGTCTCTGTAGCTTTAAATTATTTTAAGAAGATTTTTAGGAGTGATGATATAGTTGCCCATAGATAGCCCTTTAACTACGTATTTTATGATAACACAACACAAATATATATATATATAATATATATATATATATAGGCAGGGAATATATACGTATTATGCTATATCCCTATATTTATATTATATTAAATAAGGAGAATAACATATATTATATATATTATACCAATTTATATGATAAAATCACTTATATAAAATAATATATTATATAATATAAAACGTTAAATATGTTATATTATATATACTACTATAATTATTATAGTATGAGATTAGAGAGAGAGACAATGTACTTTAGAGAGAGATTGACAGAAAGTCAATGTATATAATTAGTCTAACTTTAATTCTAACCTATATTTACTATTATATAATCACCTCCAATATTCAAGGAATTGTGTTATATTATATCTAAAGTTTATCTGTTGCAGATACACTGAATTATTACTGGAGGTGAGATAAGCAAGGGCAGACTGCGTAAAGGCTATACTTTAAAAAAGATATGATTAAAAAATCTTCTTCCTAAAAAAATAATGGTTACGTTGTTTATGCATGAAAAAACCTTACAAAATTGCTCTACCTTTATTTGTGCTATTGGGAGTAGGTTTCATTAATTAATTGGGAAAAATGAAAAGCGATTCACGGTGAAAATTTTGTCAATTTCAGATAGTTTACAATATATCATATAGCTTAAATCGCTCTATACGCAGCAATTTATCTATCATCTCTCTT
>JABUQX010025837.1:10000-12500 GCA_015478945.1 Trachelipus rathkii
TCTCCTCCAATCCCTCGGAATTACACCCTCCATAAACGCTTTGTTACACAACTTCCAAATCCAATCAATCACCATCTCGTTCTGTTCTTGATGATTTCACCAGTAATTTTCTATACCTGCAGATTTACCATTCTTCAACTTTCTCACCCTACCCATTACCTCCTCCTTACTAATGACCTCATCCCCAAAATACCTATTCCTTCTTGCACCATCAAATCCACATACATTCGCTATCACCTCTTCATTACTGCCAATGTTATGAAGATTTTCGAAGTGTTCCCTCCACACTCCCCTCACATCCATTACATCAGCTATGAAAACACAAGTATGTGTATATTCATTATTCTATGCAAATTCCCCTTATTCTCATTCTTAACCTTTTCTCAATTCCTTCCTGAAGAGCTCCCTATTCCTTTGTAAGTTCCCATTCACCCTCCTTCCAAACTGTTCATTTACTTCTTTTTCCTCCTACGTATACATCTTTTAGTATTCCTTTTTTTTTCTTCCTTATTTAATTCCAAACACCATTCTTTTGAAACCTCATCATTGGCTTTTAGTGCATTCAACCACGCTTCTTTTTTTACTTTTAACCGCCTGCATCACCTCTTCATTCGACAACTCACTATTAACAATCTTACTTCCTACTGTAGCATATCCACATACTTCTTTTGC
Organism: Trachelipus rathkii; assembly: GCA_015478945.1. Taxonomy (NCBI): domain Eukaryota; kingdom Metazoa; phylum Arthropoda; class Malacostraca; order Isopoda; family Trachelipodidae; genus Trachelipus; species Trachelipus rathkii. The sequence goes on from JABUQX010025837.1 coordinate 10,673, forward strand.
ACTACTAACAACTGCTTCCTCATTTGCTTCCAGATTTGTTCAGTTTCAACTTGTTCACATTCAACTGATTTACTTGCAAGGGCTCTTAAATACTTATCCTTATAACCTTGTTCACTTAACTTCTCACTCTTAATTCTACCCGCTTCCTTCCTTAACACCTTTCTCTTCATCCAAGCCCCCCCCCTCACTTACTTAATTTTACATAAAACAACATAATGATCCGATAATCCCATTCATAACCCCCTCACTGATTTAACATCCAACACATACTTCAACATCTCCTTCTTCACCAACACTAAATCAATCATACTTTTCACTTCGATACCATCTCTACCTACACCAACTCTAGTATACACTTATGAATACTCTTGTGTTTAAAGAAAGTATTACTTACACACCATACCTCTCTCCTCAGAGAAATCAATCACCTTCCTCCATTCTCATTTTCTCCCGACACACCAAAGCCACCTGCTATACCATCCCTTGATCACCTATCCAACCATTTAGGTCTCCCACACAATCAATCTGAAGCTCCTACTCACCCCATCCAAAACATCATTCAGATTATCCCAGGAAATCGCACTCTCTTCATCATTACCCTCACATGGACCATATGTCACAACCACACACACTTTGACCTTTTCAAACTTAAAAATTTAACCATTAGAAATCTAGTACTCACCTACACAAAATCTACCATAGCTCTGTACCACAAGTCACTCATCAGAATTGCAACTCCTTCTCCCCCCCCCCCTCTCATTCCTTTCCACACCAGCACATACACATTTCACACCACATCACTCATTTTCACCTTTTCCTTTCATCTTTGTTTTCAGTCACAGAGAGTAAATCAAATTTGCCCTCTAAATGCATCCATCACCTCTCTCCTCTTCTCTTCAATTTTATTCCTCTGACATTCCATGTACCAATACGATTCATACATTTTCGCCGAAAGATAGAAGGCCGTTTACGGTGATCACGACCTTCTCCGAAGCATGCATTAGCATACCTGGCAAAAGATAAGTGGTAGTGGGAAGCCAACTCAACTACCGCCGTCCCTTTAGTGGCCTTCTATGACACCCAGGACATACGATGGGGGCAATCTTTCTCCCCCACACATATAGGGGTATAAGTTATAGGAATATCTGTAAGATGTTGTCTTGAAGATGGGTGTGGATATAAATATGTGTATATGATATGTGAATAAAAGGTAGTGTCTGTAAGATGTTGTCTGGAGGATAAGTGTGGATATGAACGCAGAAAAGAAAGGCGAACCAATAGGCGCTGGAATGTCATGGGAGACCCTATATATACATACCATAAGCCAAATGGGAGGTAATTTCATCACTGCGAGTATGTGCGCTCTCTCTCTTATATATATATATATATATATATAATATATATATATATTATATATATAATATTATATAATATATATATATAATATATAATATATATATATATATATATAATATATATATATAATATATCAAATATATATATATATATATACTAATATATATATATATATATATATAATATATATATATATATATATATAATATATATATATTATTATTATCTCTCTTATATTATATATATATATATATATATATATATATATGACGTAAGCTGATTAAAGATTTCTTCTGCTATGATTGCTAAATTTTAAGTGAACTAATGTAAAGGAAGAGCTTGCTTCGAAGTCTGTTGCTCGGGGTGTGGCTTCTAAAACTTTTTTTTATTCCAATAGTTATCACAGTGTAGAATATCCATAATCTTGTTCTTCAGTCGAAAAAGTTAATTATTATTCAATATTAAAATGTCC
>JABUQX010025837.1:22500-27322 GCA_015478945.1 Trachelipus rathkii
TATATTATATTATATTCGTGGCTCACACTGTGAGCGACTCGGAGTCGCAATGGCAAGGTCGCGGTTCGAATCCTAGTTCGGATCCTAGGGTAGAAACTACCTAGAGGAGTTCCTCCTTGAATGGGCTAATGCCCGTGAGGCTGTGAACTTTTATTAAAAATATATATATAATCATAATATATATATATAATATATTATATATATATTATTATATTTATATATATATATATATTATATATATATTTATATATATATTATATAATAAATATATATATATATATATAATATATATAATAATATATATTATAATATATATATATATATAGTATATACTATATTATATATTATATATATATATTATATATATATATAATAATATATATATATATATATATATATTAAATCTCTCCATCATAATAAGACTATATCATGGTGGCAGTATGCAAGGAGCTAGTATAATGGCTTAGCGAACATATTAAATATAAGATTCTAGGGAGCTGGCGATGTGACGCGATACTATTTAATTATTATTATTTAGTATGTATTACTGAGTTATACAGTGTGATTATTATTATTATTATTATTATTATTAATTATTATTATTATTATAATTATTTATTATTATTATTATTATTATTTAATTATTATTATTATCATTTACCTTGAGAAGAATGAAAGATGAGTGAAGTTATAACAGAGATTATATTCGCTTTCCTCTTTTTAGCGGCCTTCACTTCGGGAAATATTGTGGAAGCGCCAAGGTTCAAATATATTGGTACACATTTAGGTGAATTATCTTAAATCTTACTCTCTTAATTTATCATACACACACATACACACACAATAAATATAGACACTTTACTAAATACCATACATTGATATATAACACAGCACACACCATATATATATATATATATGATATACTTATATATATATATATATATATAGTATATATAGTATATATATATATATATATATATATATATATATATATAATATATATAGAGATTTCATATACATTATATATAGTATAGTAATATATTAAGTATATATATATATATATACTATACTATACATATTATATATACTATTATATATATATAATATATATATATATATATACTATATATTATACTACATATATATATATTTTTATAATATATTATAATTAATATATTAATATATAATTATATATTATATATATAATATATATACATACACTCTATATTAAAAAGAACATATAAGTGGAAGAGGTAATATGAAATAATACATTCCGGAGATTGGAAACAATGCGTGTTGCGATTGAGGACAATGTTCTGCGGATGATTAACCAATGAGGCTATAATAGTAGTATATTAATATTAATATAATTATTATATATATATTATATATATATATTATATAGTAGTAGTATATATATTATATTACTATAGTATTCATGGGGCGCAGCGGCTTCTTTCTGCCAGAGACGTGGGTAAGGTGGCGGCGCCACATGCAGCCAAAAACAGAAGAAGTGAGTAGAGGAATATGACGCAAGTCGAAAAGAAAGTCCAGTCAGAAAATTAAAACTTTATAGTACTACATATATATATATATATATGTATATTTATATATATATGAATACTTATATATATATATATATTATATATATATATATATATATTATATATATATATAGATATATATATATATATATATATATATATATTATATATATATCTATATATATATATACTATATTTTATATATAAATGATATATATATATATATATATTATACTATATTTACTATTATATATATTATATAATATAATATATATATATATATATATAATATATAGCGGAGAGAGAAGAGAAGAGAGAGAGAGAGAGGAGAGAGAGAGAGATTGAGAGAGAAGAAAGAGAGGAGAGAAAGAGAGAGGAGAAGAGAGAGAGGAGAGAGAGAGAGAAATGAGAGTACGAGAGAGAGAGAGAGAGAGAGAGAGGAGAGAGAGAGAGAGAGAGAGCAGGAGAGACGAGAGAGAGAGAAGCGACGAGATGAGAGAGAGAGATGAATGCGTAAGCTATTTATTTTGAGAATATTTTATTTTATTATTATGTTCAATCTTTCTTCGGCTTCCCAAAGTGGATTGGGAATCATTTGATGTTGAAATTAAAAGAATTAAAATTAAATTTTTATTCTAATAATATCTTTTCACAATGAAGGAGAGCACAAATCTCAATTAGAGCAAGCTGGGTATAGAAAAAATCGAAGATTATAAATAAACTAAATCTCACTTATTAGTGAGCCATTAATACGGAAATTTATGCATGGTTTTATTACTAAATAGAAATGGTTTATTGTTATTTTTTTTTTTTAAGTTATTTATTTGTTTATTTTTTTTTTAATATTCCAAAGGTTTCCAAAAGAGTGACATTGATTTCATTTTCTCGAATTACAACTCCATTTTTTAATACAATAACAATAATATAATAATATATATAATAATAATATACAAATTAATAAATATATATAATAATAATAATATAATAATAATAATAATAATAAAATAATAATAATAATAATTATACATAATAATTAATAATTAATAAAATAATAATAATATAATAAATAATAATAAAATAACATAATAATTAATAATAATAAAAAAAGAAAAGATAACGATAATAATTTATTATTTATTAACAACAAATCATAATAATAATAATAATAATAATAATAATAATATAATAATAATAATCATCAATTAATAATAATAATAATAATAATAATGAATATTAATAATAGATAATAATAATAATTAATGATCTTTAAATAATAGGTTTGCCGATTATAGAGAAGAATGGATTTTTTGGATGCAGTCGGGTCAGATGAAGGCCTTCTTCACACATCTAGGGCTACATTTGTTACTTGTAATAACTCCTAGGACAAGTCATTGGAAACTAGGCATTCGTAGGAAGATCGATCGTCTCTGAGAGTTCTTGGAGAGCGATTTTAGGAGGCCCTAAATGGAAGAAGACTCTAGTTCTGAAATGGTGAAACCTACCTGAGAGAATATAAAATTCAAGGAACTGAGCATCGGAACCATTGCGCCGAGAAGTATTTTGAACAAAGTCTAATACGGGGACTTCAAGAACTACGCATCAACTATACCTTGCCTGTGTAGTGGAGTAACTAAGCAGAAGAATAACTACAAGCACTCTAGTCTCTACTACAATAGAGAACCTGCTAGTGGACGATATATGAAATTTCAACATGACAACTCCCGAATACTATAGAACTGGCCTGCCTCCTCCTCCTCCTCCTCTTCTCTCTCTCTCTCCTCTCATCTCCTCCTCTCGTCTCTCCTTCTCTCTCTCTCTCTTCTCTCTTCTCTCTCTCTCTCCCTCTCTCTCTCTCTCTGCTCTCTCTCTCTCTCTCTCATCTCTCTCTTCTCTCTGCTCTCGTTCTATATATATACTATATATAGTATATATATATAGTATATATATATATATATATATATATATATATTATATATATATATATATATATATATATATATATCATATTATATAAATATATATAAATATATATTATAATATATATATATATAATATATAATATATATATATATATATATATATAAAACGGTAGTATATATATATATATAGTATATATAATATAATATAATTGTAATAATATATAATATATATTAATATATTAAATATATATTATATATATATATATATGTAGTTCACACTACTCTGTATATATATATATATTATATATTATATATATATATATATAGTTATATATTATATCTGTAATATATATATATATATTACTATATAATAATATATATTATATATATATAAGTATTATATACTTATATAATATATAATATATATATATATTATTATTTATATATATATTCTATATATATTATATATATATATTAGTAATAATATAATTATATATATATATATATATATATATATAATATATATATATATATATATATATATTAATATTAATACATGATTATATATATATAATATATAGTATATATATACATATATATACTATATAATATATATTAGTATATATATTATATATATATATATATACTATATATATATATATATATATATATATATAATATATATTATATATATAGGTGGGATGGGTTTAAACCATTTAAAAAAACCAATGGTTTAAACCATTAAAAAAACATGCATAAAATATTTTAAAAAGTACTTTATTAATGGGTTTTTCATTAGCATGTGATATGTGTTTCTCATTTTTCAAAGTGAAGGTACTGAAAGGCAATAAGAATTTTTCTGCCGATTTCATATTATTGTGAGAATGATTATATATATATATAGTAATATATTATATAAATAATAATATAATAATATATATATATATAATATATATTATATATATTATTTATTATATAGTACTATATATATATATATAATATAGTATATATAATTATAAAATATATAAAATGTATATATTATATATATATATATATATATATATTATATATAAATAACTATATATGATATATATATAATATATATAGTAAGTAATATATAATACTGTAAAAGTGTTTTAATTTAACATGTTTAAAACATGATTTTTGTTTCGAGCTCTTGAGGATTCATATCACAATTTTCTGTCTACTGGGCCAAAGATTATAATAAAACTCATTTGGGGAGTGTGTGGCCACAGCATCAAACAAGCTAGAAGGCAATGACTGTAAACTAAGTTGATGATGTTAATTTGGGATAAAATATGAATAGGAGCTAGAAAAGCTTAATCCACCACTCAACTG
>JABUQX010025838.1:10000-12500 GCA_015478945.1 Trachelipus rathkii
AGTGATTAAAATGACCTACGATTTTGTTTGCATATGGATATATTTTTTCAGCTCTCTTTGTTTCAAATATGGACCATTGAGAACTAGTGTCAAAGAGTGTAAAAAGCAAGGTAATTCCTGGAATCCTGTTTGTGTAACTCCTGCAGCCATATTAGGTGCGTTATCCCTTACTATAACATGAATTTTATTAGCAGGAATATTGAATTCTTCCATAACATTTTGAAGACAATCACTTATATTAATTAGATGCTGTGTGAGATACGTGAAAAGGTGAAACTCGAAGGATAGCATTTATATTCAATAGCTCCAATTATTACAAGCCTACAAGGCAAAAATTTCACTGCTCACTTACGAGTTCACGGGTATATAATTATCAAAACATATTACATAACATGACTAACGAAACATTGCCAAATGTCTGCCTCACCATGACTGTCTGAAAATCCTAACATGATATCTTAGGCTCTACGTAAAGATGCGCCGCTCAATCCAGTTTTCTTTAATTAAATAGAATTAAGGAAGAACTGAAATTAAAAATCAATACGGCAGACTTCGAAATATTGTCTTTGAAATATCATAAAGATCGAATAAAAATTATTTTCAGATTGTATACCAAAGAATCGGTCAAAGAATCGGTACAATTTTTTTTCCGATTCCGATCCGAAATGCCCAGGGCATTTGCCCAATTCTTAAGTGTCCGGGCATTTACCCATCACTATATATATATATATATATATATATATATATATATATATATATATATATATATATATATAATATATAATATATATATATATATAATATATATATATATATATAAAACCATCTCCCAGGTGTGGCTTTTTCCCTATCAGCTGTGCCAGCATTTTCTTCCATCTGGCCTCGAAATTCTTTCTCCTAGGAAACTATTTCTCGATGCAATGGTTTCCGATGCTAGTCATAGAGTTACATACTTTCAGGTAGGGCTTCACTCTTTCAGTGGAACTAGCAATTTTTTGTCATTTGGCCTCGAAATTCGTTCTCTCAGAACTCTCCAGAAGATTGTGTTAAGAGAGAACACGAAGTTTACTAGCAGAGCAGCGGAGTTGAGAAAACCCTTGGCATCTGAAGAGGTGAGGAAAAAAGAAAAGCTTCGAAGATACAGACTTACTGCAAGGTACTAGAACAATACAAAGATGTTCTTCTTCCTCTTTGAAGTATATGGACGATTTTTCATATTTTGATACGACGGTTCCTCAATTTATTCCCAGAATCAGGACTGAGTCCATTCCCGAAATTCTAAACTTGTCGTCTAATTTGCTGGAAAATTCCTCCTCGATTCGAACGATATTTTACGATATGTTTTAGGATATTTCCATATTTTTCCAACAAATTTTTTTTTTACTTCATTTTAGTAGATGTGGCAGCTGGTCAAAGTAGTAGTAGTAGTAGTAGTAGTAGTAGTAAGAGTAGTAGTAGTAGTAGTAGTAGTAGTAGTAGTAGTAGTAGTAGTAGTAGTAGTAGTAGCTTCCACCAGAGTTGGTGAAAACCAGCAACATATTCCGATTAATATCAGACAAGACCCAATACACGCTGTTTAAAGTGTGCAAATCAAAGGCAGTTGGGAAAATAAATGAAGGAAGTGTGCTCCAGACTTACCAGTAGAGTACATGTAAGAAGGAGCATAGTGATTAAGTCTAGGGGTAGAGATTGGGTTACAGAAAGGAGGATACACTATGGAAAGACGAATCGCATAAGCTATCGTCATAAATTTCAAATAAACACTGTCCATCGCAATAGCTGTAGTAGTAGTAGTATTAGTAGTAGTATTAGTAGTAGTAATAGTAGTAGTAGTAGTAGTAGTAGTAGTAGTAGTAAGTGACGAAATAGTTTAAAGATTGGAAAGAGATTGGAGAAGAGTTAGTGAGAGCATGGGGGGTGGGGGGGGGTGGAGGTTATAAGTCGAAAAACTTTAGACTCTATCTTATCAAAAAGAGCAATATGTGTAGATCCTTCCACGACATAAGATGCATACCCCATTGAGAGAGTAAAGTAATGTACAATTGTTGAAAGAACACACACAGACACAGAGAGAGAGAGAGAGAGAGAGAGAGAGAAGAGAGAGAGAGAGAGAGAGAGAGAGAGAGAGGAGAGAGAGAGAGAGAGAGAGAGAGAGAGAGAGAGAGAGAGAGAGAGAGAGAGAGAGAGAGAGAGAATCAATCTGAAGCTCCAGCTCACCCCATCCAAAACATCATTCAGATTATCCCAGAAACTCGCATTCTCTTCAACATTACCCTCAAATGGACCATATGTCACAACCACACATACATTGACCTTTTCAAACTTAAATTTAACCTTCAGAATTCTAGTACTCACACACACAAAATCTACCATAGCTCTGTACCACAAGTCACTCATCAGAATTGCAACTCCTTCTCTCCCCTCTCATTCCTTTCCACACCAGCACAAACACATTTCACGCCACACCACTCATTCCCATCGTTTCCTTTCATCTTTGTTT
>JABUQX010025839.1:0-27500 GCA_015478945.1 Trachelipus rathkii
AATTTATCCATATATTATAATCCCAATATAATTATTATTTTAATATATTCTGATATTTATAACTTGTATATAAAAAATAAAATAGATAATACTTTTATCATTATATCCACCTATAGGAATTAATCGTATACTTTTTATAATTAAAATAAAATCATGAGTATGTACTATAGGCTATAATAATAGAATTAATATTATACAAAAAATATCTATCAAAATAAAGATTATAAATATATATATATGTTATAATTATCACTTTGAAAATTAATCTCTAAAGCTAAATTACTAATTAAAAGCCGACTTGAGATCAAGGCTTACTCTTAAGAGATCGATATATATATTAATTATATTACCCTAAATACATTTTTAAGAGTTGAATCGTTAATAAACACGTTTGTCTAATTTATTTTAATACTCCGAGTATATCACTGTAAATATATTAACAAGACTTATTTCCTTTATTAATGAATATATTTAATTATTTAACTATAATAATTGCACCGAAGAATGCCTATATATTTGGTCTAGGGATTTTCGTTATATTCCTATTGGAGCGATCAGCGGCACAGCACCGAGGGCACTAATGAAGAATAGGAAGGTTAAATGTGAATGTCCCGTTAATGCGGTTATTAAATATTGAGGATAATATCTGAATCATGGAATCATCAACAATTTCCATATTGAATGGTCATAAAAAAAAGTCACTCTAATAAATTATAAAATATGCGTATAAAGCAGTACCATTATAAAGTTTTAGAGATGGCAAGACCTCATCCAAAATTCTATCCTTTCTCAACCGAACAGTTCATATTATAATAATAAAGAAAAAAAGAGTATAGCGCTCGGACAAACTCTATGAGAGTATCATAAAATCTAGTAACTATCACGAAAAGGGCGGAAATGAAGAGAACATACATGCGGTGGAGTCTAGACATCAGAGTGTAATTCGGTGTATAAAAAATAATAAAATACTCAAGCACGACCGCACCTTTGATAATTATATGTTTGTATTATCATTTTATTAGTCACTTTGAAACCGCCGATCTGGAGACTCGTCAATATTAATAGCCAGACAGATTCACAACTTAACGCTGCGATCAGCGCGAAAAGATATATATGTCCATGGAAAAATATATGAGAAAATAATAAACGTCATCGCCCGAAAAAAAAAAATGTTACAAGGCATAGAACAAAAGGACTTTTTATTGGAGAGAGGAGGGGTAGTTATATGAAACAATATGCGAGAAATATGCGCCCCAGTTCCAAGGCGCTGTTAATATATCCATTGAAACTGCAATATTTTCGCACGGAGACTATTCTCCATCTGACGACGGAAAAATATGATTTACTTTAATATATAGTGTAAACGAACTATTGAACTTCGGCAGAAGGACATTTATATGTTGGTCCACCAAAAAATATATCATGAAACTCACCTCATCGAAAACTACCTATAGTTTGTCCGTCGCTCGCGTTAATACCATTAGCACATTATCCTGCCCTCCTCTAATAATTTTTTTATTATCAACTAACTTAGTTACTATAATAATACTTAAACTATCACTTATTATTCTCCCCCGGTTTATTGTTGCGCTGTTGGTCATTGGTGAACTTGCTTGCTTAGATATTTTTATATATTAGATGAGATCCTCTACTGAGGAGAATTTAGACTTGATTATATATATAACTCCCATATTCTTACTCTATCTGCTTTAAATTTAATATAATATATAGTATAAGTCTTACAAGTTCAAAGTATATTTATATAATTAGACGTTTATATCAACCTCATACTTAATCATAGACCACTAAACGAACATAAAATATTATGAGACATAATAAATTGAGATTAACGTATTCTTTTCCGGGTAATAGCGTTACAGAAAAAATACGAGAAGTATTCACTATATTATACATAATAATTTAGCTTATACCGTGAATAACCGTTTAAGGCTGAAAGATCCATTAAATTTATATTGAAGCATGTTACCCTGGTTACTTTTCCCACTCTGGAATATTTAGTTGAATTTCCGAGACGTCTGTGCGACGATATAACCATAAATGCGCGTTAACGAGACGAACGCCGGCAAGTCATCGTTATCGTCTTTCGACGCGCAGGTAATTCTACTCTATTACTAGTGGCCTTTAAAAGGAAGAAATTCATCGCGGCGACGGTGAAAAGCGCGTAAGTGAGAAGACTAATTTGCATACATACAAATAGTAATGATATATATAAAAAACTTATTAATTTTCAGGCACCTATCCAGAATATTCATTACTGAGAGCGTAGTAGTTCCAAGAGGGAAGCGCAAAATTTAAAAGAAGTGTACACTTTCGAGCCGACCACCTATACTCGGCGTAATATTATTAATGCTTCACGCAACTATAGCGTAGAAGATTGGCTAGCTATTGAATTCGGGCTCATTATAACCATTAAAAACGAACTGAGAATATTCAAGGCGTGAAGAAAAGTTAGAAAAAATGTTGAACTGCGTCATCGCAACAAAAATACAAGTAGGAAGATCTCATTAAAATTTAAGCTTCTATTCAGTCTACGGAAAGAGGTTGACAATTTAGATAATACAGGCTAAAAAGAGTTCTGTAATAACGCTTTTAGTTCTAATTTGGCGAGGGAGAAGGCGCATGGAGAAGTGTTCTACTCTGATTGCCACTTGGTAGTCTCTCGACGAGCAACGTTGTTTTACGACAGGTTAGTAATGGATAGGTTCTATTACCACGTGGAGTTTAGTATGATAATATGCAGCGGGAGTAAGTTAAGTCGTTTTCTAATCAACACATTTGGGCTTCGTCGAGGCCGTTTGTTTCTACCTGCGTTTTATATAGGATACGCCATTGTATTTTTTACAAACGAAGAGTTCGAGGAGAATGATGGTGGCGTTATTATAAAATCGGGGGCCGCATAGGGATTGATGGTATGGCTAATGCGGATGAGAGGATTTGCGGAAACTTATCTATTGATTATCATGCGATATGGTGCGATATAAATAAGAGAAGCTTAAGGAGATGGTTCTAGATAGAGAGATTGAAGAAACAAATCAATCGAGAGAAAAGATAATAATAAGAATAGGAGTATTGGGAGTCGTTATTATCTACAAAAATATTTGAATAGTCAATCGCTATACCGAGGGGTCACTCCTGGGTGTTTGTAGGGTATACAACAAATTATCATTGAGTAAGTTAATCGGCCTTAGTATACAGGTATAAATTTGTAAAATACAATAGAGAAGTGAAAACCGTGGGGTTGAATCTCACACCACTCTCTCTTTTTAGTATTTTTTCAAGGAAGCAAAACAGAGGTGTATTTATCCTAAGTTAGTCGCCACCGATGAAAAAGACAGCAGTCTGGTGAGATAGGAAAATAAGTTCGGAGAGTACTCTTACGTGAGAGAAAGAGATAATCGATAAAAAAGTTACGAGGTGTAGAAAGTGGTAAAAGGGCCCGGGTGTGGCGTGCGGTCCCCAGGTAGAAATAGAGCAAGAATAAATCGTCATCGAGAGGAGAGTGATCGGGCGAATTTGCAGCGGAAATAGGACACGAAATAGAGAGGGGTGGGCCCGTCTCAGGCGTATCGAAGCGCGAGACGAGAATAGATGATGTTAATGTCCTGAAGAGATTAAATGCGTCTACTGTACGTGTGTGACCCTTTAGTTTAAGTGGCAAAGAGTCTGAGGAGAAATGGATGAGTCTATGGTTGTTATAGTGCAACTGGGTCGGATCATGGGCCGGAGCTGATACTGCTAGGGGACTGGCATTGGTGACGCGACGATTAGGTATTTAGCCGCAGAGAAATAAAATGGAGGGCAACATGAAACGGTGGTTAGGAAAACGAGTTTTTGGGAGAGCAATGGTGAGTCGGGAGGGGGAGTACCCGTTTTGGCGCACACGGGACGAAGAGAAAACGTGACGGAGGAGAGGCCGGGAGAGTACGAAACCAGAAAAATTGTCGTATCGAACGCCGTCTGTGAAACCTGTTCTATGGGAATTAAACTTAAATAAGATGACAAGACATTAAAAACGGGAGTACAATTCGGATACTATTAGCGACTCGCTGATAGACGGGGGATCGGAAGAGGGACGGTGTAAGTGTTAACGGAGTAGGGCGATTGGTCAACGACGGGTGAGAGGGGAAAGGGAAAAGTAGGAGAGCACGATTGTAGAGAGCGGATAGGAAGTTTGGAGTAAGGTTGAGGCGCCTGGAATTTGAGAGGAAGCGTATGAAATTTATATTCGAGGCAAAATAAAAAGGAAGAAACCAGTGGTCTGCGAGAGTTTGCAGGGGAGAGTCGGACCTGGTTGCACCAAGTAAAACTTTCGGTTCAGCCCCATAACATCCCTATTACCGATAGAATACATGTATTGTTCTTAACGACTGTGCACACGACGGCGAAAGATTCGAAGATATTGTCTCCAGGAAGGAAATTAAGTGTCGAGATAAACGAGGAGGAAAATAGAAGAGGCTGGTGCTTAAATCGTATTTAGAAATATTCCATTAACTCAATAACCTCTCAATAAGCTCCACAACTTCCCGAGACGATCAATCATATGAGTCCCGATGACGATAGTCACGAAAAAATAGTTCGTTTAATAAAAAGTTTAAGATAACTCATATACGTAGACAAAAGTACAAAAGAGTTTATGGGAAGGATAAGAAGAGCGAACAGCTGGCTCTGTATAGGGGAATGAGGAGTATCATTAGCTTATGGAAGTATTGAATACAGTTATTAGTGGATTAAAGTAAAAGAAAGTCTTTAAATTAAAAAAGTAGTTTTTATTACAGAACAACAAATACTCGATTATCGTAGAGCGAGACTACATTCGGTTAATACTATAATCAAATACCAAAATTCATAATATAGATTCCTACCGTTATCTTAATCCGTCGAAAAAATATACTAGTATCAAGAGTCGTTAAGAAACTAACGAATTAACGAACGGAGCGATCAAGATAATAAGTTTTGTGTGAGGAAATAGTAACGAAGAAGAGGTATCACTTCCGCTTACAATACGTTACAAGCTCAAGGAAGAAAATCAATAATGAAACATAATAAACGTATGTTTAAAAGAAAAAATAAATATTACTTTAACCAAATTTAAGTTAAATTAAAAAAAAATTATACTCTCACGATCTTTATAATATAATAACTCAATAATATCCAACTTTTTTCCTACAATACCCCTCACCGATTTAGTAATAATAAACTATATTAATAAATATGAATATAAATAATAAATTAAATTAGCGTTTAAAATTTTTTGATTTCTTATTATAATATAATAATTATCAAAATTAAATTTAAAATTTCAGATCCATTCAACTAGTTTAAGATTAAACGGCGTCAAAAACGTAAATATAAAAACACGATGATTAATTAAAAAATATAGTGAGATATTATAAATAATAATAATATATACTATAATATAAGTAATATAATATTAAATTAAGAAAAATCTGTGAGAAAAGTTTTAATAGAGAATTTAACTTATCACGTAAACTGTAATCTACATAGCCATACCTAACATAGTGTGTCTAAACTTATGATGAGCTGGCTGCTGATTTAAATCAGTTATACGTGAGGTAATAAGAAATTATAATCGCATCTTTTAAATTCGATGAATTACTCACTGTACAGCTCATAGAGCAGTGAAGCACATAAGGATGGTAATGGAACGTGATTTAAGATAGAATAAAATATATTTTACGTCGTACTATTTATTAAGATAATTAATTTATTACAACCTTAAGATGTATTAAAAATATAAGTACACTTCACTTTTATTCCGTGCCAACGCAGAATTTATATAGAGTTTTATATCCTGTATTAACTCTAATATTACTCTCGAAAGTAATTTACCAAAAGTTATGCCTGTTATTACTAAAATTATTTCTTACATATACTAGTAAAAAATTTTCACGTTATCAATATTAGATTATTCACCGTTGCGATCGAGAATCGACAAAAGTAAGGGAAAGTGGAATACCCTATCTATATACAACTCCTATTAGAAGCAGCGGTGAAAATAAAATAAATTTTAAATATGACGGTGAAATAGAAATAATATAATATGTTATCCGGACAAACCCAGTGAGAATAGGTGCGGAATCCAGACAGAGGTGAAAAATTCTGAGCGAGGCTAGCTAACAGCGTCAGACACGTGAGAGGATTCCGCGATATCGAGATATTATTAATCACACTGGGTACAACATTAGGCGTCTAACTCGATTTTCTTCTAACACGACACGATAGGTGGCAGAAAGGGATATGAGACATAGGAATGTAGTCGTCTTCGATGTAAAATTTAATATTCTGCACTTGTCAACGTTAGTTCCAGAATGTAGATTAAAAATCGGCACACACAAAATCGGCTTAAATCACCGATGGTCTCAGCTAAATTTACTGTCATATCTGCCCTACAGAAAAACCACAGCAATAAATAATGCTACGCATCGCCATGAAATCAACCTCAAAAATTTATTAGACGGATAGCAATAAATGAGTAAAAAGGATATTTATGCGAGAAAAAATATTCAGCAACGCTCTCTTATAAAGCAAAATACACGTGATAGATATACGTGTTCAGCACGAGACGACTTCAAACTCGTTTCGTTATATAATTTTAAAATGTCGAAAAAGAAAAAATCCTTAACCACTCCGAACCTGCTCGAGAGGTGTCGTATTAGGACCCGAAAATATCGTTTACAGTAAAAATTCCGTAAGAAGTGGGCGTAGATAGCTAGACTCAACGAATAGAGTTAGATATACAACTGTAACTCTTGCTCGGAAGATCGCAATAAACGTACTCACACGGCGTCGATGCCCCCGACGAAAACTCTTTAATGAAATATATCTTATTGATAATAATTTAAATATGAATTTCCACACCGGGGCCAAGGCACATATATACCGTGTTACACTAGGCAGCTCATCTCATCTTATCAGAGGGTGACTTATTGAAAAATTAAAAATTCGCTAAGTTGACTTACATTAATTTATCAATAAATTAATTTTGAGATAATTTATTGGACTATAGCGAGAAGAGAATATATTCTTTTGGAAAATAAAAGAATTAACCGAAACGACAATTCTTATGTGACAGAAAGTCACGTATAAATTAACTCTTCGATATAAAATAAAAAATACGATAGTAGGTAGTTAAACACCTGAATTTGAACTCCCTCACCTAAACAGATCTCATGGATCGAAAAACTTTAGAGAGTAAGAGGATACGCTTGATATTAGAAGTAATTTTATCTTCGACTAAACCACAAAGAAACATGAACTATTCCGCAAGTTTAAGAATTTCTCACGTAAAAACCGAACCCTCACATTTAATACACATTGTTTAAAAACCTCCTTTTATAAATAATTATTATGAATCGTTTAATATGGTATCCGCGCAAATAATAAAGACGCAATTTAACAAAACGGAAGGAGGGATATAAGCGGAGGAAAAAAGGCACATAATCTTAGCTAATGGCGTATCAATAGAGACGGAGAAAATTTTATCTTGTTCGAAAAAGGAAATGGGGCCGATCGAAGATACAAATTGAAACGCGCGCTGGACTATTATCAAATTCTATTTTCTATGATAAAAAAACTTTGAGAGGAAAAAAAAATATTAGTCAGAAAATAGAAGAAGAAAACTGATAAAGAAAAGAGAAAATTAAAAAACTATGGATTTTTGTCGAGAGTACGAAATAATAAATATTATAATAAGAGAACAACAGAAAATTACGTAAAGATCAGCTTTTTTTTAAATATATAAAATTAATCGTTAAAATCTACAATATATGTTATTTTCAGGACATTACGCGGAGAGCGAATAGGCATTAAATTAGCTCTTCAGCTTCTGCATTCTGTATTAATATACAACATGTAAAGAAGCACTTTTATATTCACAATACAAGATGGGAGAAGCGAACAAATTAGTATTGCATGTAAATATACCACGTTAAAGTATAACGTTGCAGAGAATATCCTATAACAGACTATGTAAATCACAAACACGTCAACTCATAGCTAATACTCTGGACATAGATTGGTAATTCGCGATAACCCCAATAACACTTCCTCTTATCTTATTATCGAGACTGACACATACCTAGAATACCCTCTAACATGAGAATGTTAGAGACATAAAAATCGAACTGTAGTTTTTAATAACTTTGAATTTATCTTCTATGCTAACGCGAATGTAAAAATCACGTAGTCCCCTCTCAACGAATTCTTATTTTCTTCTATTAAATGAAATATACGAATTAGAGTTGCAACATTCTATCATCGACGTACCGTAAGGAGACGTCTATAAAGTCCCCGGACATCATTTTTTATCAGCAGTCTAACTCTACACAGAGTAAAATAAAATCAAAACTCAATCGCTCGGCAGATCTAAATAATACTGTTAACTAAGTGGAAATAGAATATGAATCAGATATAATTTCTATATTGAAATGTTAATCTCCGTGGCATGGAATTTTACACGGAGATATACATCATTGCTTCTATTAGATATAAATGAAACCCGTAAATAGTAAATCGCCAGACTCGTCTTCGGAGCGAATATTATTTACAATTGAAACGATCACCGAGACTTTATTAGAGTATAAT
Organism: Trachelipus rathkii; assembly: GCA_015478945.1. NCBI lineage: Eukaryota > Metazoa > Arthropoda > Malacostraca > Isopoda > Trachelipodidae > Trachelipus > Trachelipus rathkii. The sequence continues at coordinate 8,626 of JABUQX010025839.1, forward strand.
GAAGATGTTCACACAATTTTATTATTTTATTATTCAAAAATAGAATACATATTATAATTAAAAATTATTGGACTGTAAATAACATAAGAGTCAATGTATTACTGTCAATGTTCTTAATCTTTCAAATTATAAACTCTTTTAAAAAATTTCTTAGAGTCGTAAATTCCTTACTAACTTTATCTAAACTTTCTTCGTACATTAATCTTCGAAATTTTGTGAGAGAGTTCTTTATAGTAATAATTTGCTTTGTGGTGCTATTGCCCTAGCTGATTTATTTAATTAAGCGATCGTATTAGGAGGAAGGCACTCAAAGCTCTCATCTACTTTGACCCTCACAGCACTTGGCTTGAAGACTCGCTCGTCTCCAAAGCAAAGCTATTGGGAAGAATAAGATAAAACAACGATAGCTAAGAATGGCATACGACACAGTCACAGTATTGACGTGTCGCTACGCGGCTTTCCGGAGAAATTCCTGAAATTGATGGTTAACGATATAAACCGTCGAAAGTAAGTCGGTTATATACAATCACAAAATATTTTATTTCCTAATGTTACTAAACGTAATTTTTTTAAAATAGACAGAACCAATACGCTTTTATTATTGTCTGTGTATAATAAATCATAAAAGCATAATATCTTAATTACGAAGTGTTCGTGAGGTGGGCTTTTTGACACCAAACGAGATTATTACACGCCAATACTATCATCACTGTATCGATTTAGAATGGTATAAAATAAAGTGCCTTTGGGATCTTTATATGTATTTTTCTTGCTCCGAGTTAGCACTCTTTATGGTGATATGATTGAGCTCTTTATAATATTTGCTAATAGAGTTCTTTTGTCAGCCATAGATATTACATTGGATTGGATTTCAGTGAGATGAGCCTACAATTAACTCGTGCATTATTATTATTATTATTAATTATTAATTATATTATTATATTTATTATTAATTATTAATTTATAATTATTATTAACTCTACTTATTATATTATTATTTATTAATTTATTTTATATTATTATTAATTATTTTATATTATTATTATTTATAAATTATTTTAATTATTTATTATTAAAATATCCATTTTACTCAATGGTAATGTATTATATTAACTTTTTATTATATTATGTTAATTTTTATACATATTATTATTATTATTAATTATTATTATAATTATTATTTATTAATATTATTATTATTATTATATTATTATTATTATTATTATATTAATTATTTATATATTATTATTATTATTGAGTACTCAGCAAAGGACCGATTATATTATATTTATTTTTATTAATATTATTATTATTATTATTGATTACAGATTTTCGTTTGATTAGTAAAAATAATGTTAGATTATATAGCTATGCTAAACAGCTGAATGGTACGTTAAAACTTTTTGTATATGCCAGTGTTTTATCGTATCCCAATATGTTAGCTTCCTAAGGAATTCATGAATATTGTTCACCTAAAACTTCAGAATTGCTAAATAATGGTTTATAGATATGATAGAAAAGTGGATTTAGGTTAACTTTTAGGGAATATATTTTAAGTCACTTTAACCGCTATTAAGCAGTGAACCATTGCTAATGTTATAAATCAGCTTATTCGTAAGTAAGCTGGGTTAGGTCATGTTTATGATATGTTATCATTACTTAAGTTATCAGTAGTGTTATGTTAGCTTTAGTCGATTGTACGTTCATTAGTTCAGGTAATATTATGTTAGCTTTTAAATAAAGTTAAAAAAAACTTTATGTTAAGTTTATGTAAATTATTCGTTGATCTGTAGGATAGATAGGTTAGGTTATGTAAATTAGTTGTGCCATAAATTTTTAATGTATAAAAAGAAATGAGCGTTTGAGAGGTTTGATAGGGTCAATCATCATATAAGTATTTTATTGTAGTCTCTGTCTAGTCCTTAGGTAAACAAGGTTAACGTTCTCATTGGATTTTATTTTAGTTATTGCATTGCTGGAAAAATAATCTCATTTAGAAACATTTTAACAAAAACATATAATACATCGTGAAAATTACTTTATAGTATACCATATACTTTTAATAGTTAAAATCTATGCTGAATATTAAAAATTCTTAAATAAGGATTGTTAAAGCCCATATATATAATAGTATTTAGTCTAGGTTATATATACATCGGGATTATATGGTTAATATATAAAATTTAATATATTATATATATTAATATACTATATAGATAATACTATATTAATATATATAAATTTATTATATTATTTAATATGCTATGATAGCTAATATAATATAATGATATATATAATATATATTATTATAATATATATATAATATATATATAAATATATATATTTCTTTATAGATTTCTTATATTTGGTACTTATTTTACGCTACAAAATAGATTGTTTAAAATAATAGATGCTGCGTAAACACGAGCAGCAGAAAAACCAAACAGCCCCAACAAAGCATTCATGCCATCTGTCATTCTGGCAATATTTTAACCAACAAGTATGGAACTCAAACAAAACTAAATGCAATACAGATAATGGGACTGTAAACAAATTTCTTTGCTGAACATTATTTCACTAGAAAATCTTGCCAAAGCGAAAACCCCTTAACTATTTTTTTTTACATCTTCCGAAATTAAAAATATTTAAATTTACTAAAATTCTTAGAAAAAGGATTTAATTAAATTTTATGTATTGTTGTTATGATTGCTAAAATATTTTGAGAAATTGAGCAAATGATTTTAGATTTAATAAAACTCATGACAGGAATTTGGAAAATTTTAAAATCTTTAATAAAATTTTCAGTTCAACAAAATCTTCAAAATTTGGGTTTATCTTTATACAAATTCGATTTTTTATTTTGAACTTGATAATTCAATTTATCTCTTTATCGTTTCAGAGCAATAAAATAATGTAAATAAGAACAGAAAGCGAAATTTATATTATATGATATCAAATAATAATAATAAATAATAATAATAATAATATAAAATGATAATAATTTAAAAATTAAATGTATACTAAAATTTTAATAAATACTATAATAATAATAATATCATAATAATAATAATAATATTAATATAATAATATCATTTCATAATTAGAAATTAAAAATAATAATTAAATAATTAAAATAATAATAAATAATAATAATAATAATAATAATAATAATAATAATAATAATAATAATAATAAATAATAATAATATATAATAATAATAATAATATTAATAATAATAATAATAATAATCTATTTGAAAATTACCGAATCATAAAACATTTGAAAATGACCATGATCCTATTTTTTTGAATTTACAACAATGAAATAAGTTATATATATATATATCATAATAATATATATCTATATAATATTATTATATATATATATATTATATATATATATAAAAATATATATATTAATATATATATATATATATATATATATAGGGGTGCAGGCAGAAAGGCAAGCCGACGCCGAAAGGGCAAATTATCCATGCGTTTAATATTCTGAAAATGAAAGCAGGAACGAGTAAAAGATAATCGGATTGAATCAACGGAAAGGACAAAAAAACATGTAATAATTAATGAGAGATTAAGAGAGGAAACATGTTTGCTATGTGGGAAGTTTCTCATATAAACTAAAAATATCTTCTCAATAGGGTAATACATTTTTAAAAAAAAAAAAAAAAAAATGGGCAATTTTTTTTTTTAATTTGAATTTATTAGAACATTAAATATATGTTTACAAGGTTTATGATATATATTATATATATATATATATATTATAATATATAGTATATATATATATCTATATATATATATATATTATTAAATAATTATATAATAATAATATATTATAATAATAAATAATATATATATATATATACTATATATATATATATATAATACTATATAGTATTTATAAAGTATATATATATATAATATATAATCATATATAAATATATATTATATATATAATTAATATATTTTATATATATATATATATATATAATATATATATATATATTAATTATATATATATATATATATAATATGGACATTTAATAAGAGGTTGACTCCTTTAATATTAGTTTAGGTTAATTTAGGTTTTTAGGTAGGTTAGGTTAGGTTAGGCTTAGGTTAGTTAGGTTAGATAGGTTAGGTTAGGTTAGGTTGGTTTAGAGATTTACCTATATAGTGAATTTATTTCTTATTCTATTTTTATTACAATTAACAATTTTTTTTTTTTTTTCGTTTTCCAGGAGCCAACCTGTATATAAAACTATATATAATATAAAATTATTATAGATATTTAATATATATTTATAATATATTTAATATATATAATATATATATATATATATATAATATAATATTATATTATTATAATCATAATATATTATATATATAATATATATATATTAATTATACTTGCACTGAATGTAATCCTATCAGTAGTAATATTTGAAATGTTGCAAAACACATGTGTGCCTAAACGTCGTATGCTTTATGTAAGGGGGTGGACTCTTCCATACCCCATTATGGGAAACCATTATAAAAGTTCCCGTTAGAAGTAATGTCATGGTTATTTGTCGAGGCATTTAAACTTAAAAAAAACTTGGAGTTGAGCCAATAAGCTGTAGCTCTTAACCCCCCCGTTGACGACGCTTTCCTTAACCTGGGAAGAGCAAGGAGAAAAGCCTCGATAATCGCAGTGCTTCTCAGGGTCGGACGGTTGGCGTTTGTTCCCTGCGTCAAGCTCGATTACACTTTAATAAATAATTTCCAAAAAATACAAGAATACTAATCACATAAAGTTAATTGACCAACTCAGATTGTGTTTTGAATAAACAAAAGAGATGTTTTGGTTAAGAAAAACCTTGGGCCGAGAGAGTAGGCACTACAGAGTGGCCATTTAATAATAAGTTCATAATTGTCTATTTAATTGATCAAAACAAGTCTTATATGGCAAATTAATATTTACTATTAACTTTATTGCATGTCTTTGCAATGACTAAAATAACTATTAAAAATGAAATTCGACGGAAGACAGACAATAAGAGAAAGATTCCCAATTTCAATACCCCAAAGTAATTATAATTAGGCATGAGTTATCTTTGTTGCAATTTTGGTGACCCCAGAGTGACGTTCTTAATTGAAGTATTGTGTAATCATAATTAATTAAAAAGTGGGAATAATTAACTGTGCTAGTGCTTTCTATAAACCTAGAAGTGAAAATGCTAGAGAAATAACAGCGACTGATTTTCTGTGAAAATTCTTGTGATCTTAATAACTTGAAGAAAGATTTATAAACTAAAAAAGAAAAAGAAAGTCGTTATATTGGACAAGTGCAGCTAAGGGAAAATCAAATCTAAACCCACATTCCCTCAATGCTTCGACTCTCACTTTTAAAACGAACTTCTCTAAGCCAAAAATTAAAATATAAACAAACTTTCCTTTTACCCTAACAACAAGAAGATACCCAAAACCAAGGCAAGGAAGGAAGCAGGTCTATCATCCCCCTTTGGAAACCCCTCAGTCCCTCCAAAAGGGAGGTCTCTACTCAAGCTCAGACGATGAGAAGACACGCAGACAAAACAGCTTTCTTGATGTAGCCGAAGACCCTTACGTAGGTAAACTATTTCAAAAGCAGCACACGCTCATTCGAAGAGAAAAACAACAACTCTTACCGCCTAGAAAAGGAAGAAAAAAATAACAGGACGAATACGATAAAGGAAATAGAAAAATAAGTAATAATAATAATAATATTTATATTAATGATAAAAATAATAATTAATAACTCTAATAAGAATTTTTTTTATATATTTCTTGTTATAATAAAATGTTTTTCTAAATTATGTTATTTACGTCATGTTAGCGATTAAAAAAACATTTTTTTTTCCAATGACATTGTGAATTGATAGACATACCAGTATCCTAAAGGAGCAGAGGCTTGCCGAGAAGTCGGGCTAACGCCCTCGCATTGGAGGTGGGTTATATATATATATGATATATATATATATATATATATTATATTATAATATATATAATTATTATTAAATATATATATATATATACTATATATACTAATACTATATATATTAGAATAATATATTTATTTAACTTATTAATCATACTCACAATTAATTGTATCTGTAAATATAATTAGTAAACTAAGTATAAATCTAATTATAAACTAAATAGATGAAAAAATAAAGATTGTTCCAGTCAAAAAGCCTCTTATGATATTACTAATAATTATTATAATCTATCCTTATCCTATACTTGATTAAGCGACAAAGCTATCTCATCCATCTCTCAATATAATTATGATGCATTTGATAGAAGCCCAACCTCATGTGTGACACAATCACTAAATATTTGTTCCCCACCCGTCGAAATAAACTATAAAAAAAAATTAAATTAATATCTGTAATTCAAAAAAATAATAAATCCAAAATTATAAAATTATATGTTACAAAAAGATGAATAAGTTCATATCTTTATAGCAGAATAGTCTTAGGGCAAGTCCATTCTCAACACATAAGGATAACTGCGAAATTGGGAACGTTTTTTGGCATGTTTATAATAATACTAAAATGTTTTATTATTTTCTGTATTGATTTCTAATATCTTACACGTAACGATGATATTTATAATGAGGTATTTATATAATCAATAATTATTAAAATTCAAAATTTACTGAATATATTAAAAAGTGATTAATATTTGGCACATAAGTTAATGCACATAATATAAAATAAAACATTCCCTATCTCTCTCTATATCTAGTCAATTATATGTTAATACTAATTATATAGCTCACTATGCAATAACGCCAGTTTGAATAGTAGGTTTATAGCACTCAATTCAGGGATGGGAGTGCGGAGTCAGGAGTGTACAATTAGGATGTTTCAAGGGGTAAGTAGAAATCTGGCTTCGAGTCGATTTTCCGCTATTAAATATAAAGATATGGATAACGATAAGTTATGCACGGAGTTGTAATGAGGAGGTCGACATTATAAATTATAAATAAATAAAAATGTACTCCTATCACTTCCCAATATACATTTCGTATAAGACCTATAACTACAACTTTTTCATAATAACTATATGTATAGGATATAGGTAAACAAAAAATAAATTTTTAATTGAGGAAAATTTAAAATTGAATATTTGATGTAAAGATAGTTTGGTTAAGAAATTCTTTTCATTTTTTTTTTAATTTTGACATTGGTATTTTCTTATATATCGCATGGCCAATTGATTTATTTTTAATATTTACCTATTAAATTAAGAAGAAAAAGAAAAACTTTTTTAATTTCAGTGATTATTTTGTCATGAATCCTGACCTCATCCCGTGGATCTATTCTTTTATTTCTCATATATATTATTTAATTATATATGAGACTTTTTATCCTAGTTACATGGAATTATAACCATGTAAGTTAATTCAATACTATATAATATCATACAAAGATGGAATATATAAAAAATAAAAAATGATCCATTATATAATTGTTTGCCTTTTTAATGGTATAAAGATAAATTAATAAAATTTAATTCTATATTATTATTATATCGATGACAAGTAATTATATATAAATGGGAATTTTTTTGTATGGGTAATATATTTTTTAGCAATGAAGTTAAAGCTCCGTGTAGGAATTTTTTTATCGATAGTATTGCGATTTTTCCTCTTAAATTTTGGTGCAGATTCTTTCTTTTTTTCATTACTATCATTCTTCACCGATAGATCTTTATTTAAAGTTTTTTCCCCCTCCCGTGTTTTCGTCTTTCCTTTGGAGACTCTCGTAAAGAACTAAATCGGGATTTACGCGCTTTAAAGAAATTCTCAAACGTAACGCACCCATATTGGGGAAGAAAATGAAACTTTTGAATATTGACTCCCATCGACTGACGAAATTTGTGTGCAAACCGGTCCATTTGTAAGCGTCTTTATAGTCAAAGGCATTTTATTTATGTTTACTATTGATTTAACCGATATTTTTGAAGAAACTAAATCTTTTTCCCTTTCCTACTAATATATATATATATATATATTATATATTATATATATAATACTATTATATATATATATATATATATAAATATATATTATATTATTAATATATATATATAAATATATATTATAATATTAGTTATATATATATCTATAATCATATATTTAAACTAGTATATATATGTATATATACTATATATATATATATATAATATATATATTTTATATGTAGTTAATATATATATTATATAATATATATATATAATATATATATATATATATATATTATAATATAGTATATATATATATATAATATATATATAAGGGGTAAGAAAGTAAGAGGTATAGATCTAAAGTGCATATAGACCATCTTAAGAGCGTGTTAGGTGTTAAAAAAAATGATAAAATGAGGAATGAACGCATTAGGGAGTTGTGTGGTGTGAAGAAAGGAGTAAATGAGAGGATAAATGAAAATACATTGAGATGGTTTGGCATGATGGAAAGGATGGGATGACAAGGAAGGACGATAATAGAGAGATTATGTGGCTAGTGTGCAAGGAATCGACCGGCTGAAAGACCGAAGGAAAAGTGGATTGAGTCAGTAAAGCAATAATTCGTGGAGTGGAATGTGAGTTTGGCAGAGGCGAGAAGAATGTTTTGTGATGAACCCTACATTGAAGAGATGCTACACGTGAGGGTCCGTCGCAGTCCCGTGAATCCCTGGGATGGATTTTTCTGACTGCGACGGGTTCTCGCTTGGGGGTATAAAGGGGTGCGGTAAGGCTGGGCTACTAGGCTTTCTTTTCGACTTGCGTCATATTCTTCTACTACTTTTCTGTTTCCAGCGCATGTGACGCACATTACCACCAATCTGTGGAAAGAAGGTGAGGATGATATACTATATATATATATATTATTATATATATATATATATATATATATATATATATATATAATATATATAATATATATATATATATATATATATATATATATATATATATATATATATATAATATTAATATAATAATAATTCTAATAAATAAAAATAAATAATAAATATATAATACTAATAATAATAATAAATAATATAAATACTAATAATATATTAAATATAATAAATAATAATATAATAATATAATATAATATATATAAAATAATAATAATAATAATAATAATAATAATAATAATAATAATAATAATAATAATAATAATAATAATAATAATAATAATAATAATAAATTAGAATGTGCCTTACCCTAGTTCTTCTCAGGATCGAGATAATAATCTTAAAATAAGATTCATATTCAACCTTTCCTTCCCAATTGCCTCTTCGGTTGCCGAGTTTATAAAGAAGCACAATTAACAGTAAGGTAAAAGACTGGCTTTTTTAGCACAAAGGTTAACTTCGTGGATGACCATTCCGATAGATGTTGGATCCAATCTGTGTCAGATATTTGAAAATTTTATTAGAAAACTAATTTAAAATAAATAAAAAATTTGGGGGACACTGAAGATAAAATAAAAAATATTATTAAACATAAACAGGTGTAAAAATAAATTAAAATATTTCAAGCTTGACTAAAGTAAAAAAAAAAAAAATATATATACATATAGTATATATATATATATAATTATATTATATATATATATATATATTATATAATATATATATTATTATATATATATATATATATATATAAATTATATATATATTATATAAACAAAAAAAAAAACGTCCTCCCCCAGGAAGGTCTTACGACCTGTCAGTGGGACCAAATCGAGAAAGGTCCTTGGGTATCACAGGCCTAACGGCTAAATCCGCTGGCTGCCCAGGCCTATCGCGGATGCCGGGAAGTTTCCCAACTAGTAGCAAAGCACGCTACCAATGTACTCCTTAACGTCTGAGTGAGACGAAGCTAGAGTTAAATAGAGAATAGCTCACGTTCTCATTCGCTCCACCCAGTCGATATATATAATATACTATATATATATATATACTTATATATATATATATAACTATATATATAATATATATATAGTACTATATATATATATATATATATATATATATAATATATATATACTATATATATACTATAATATATATATATATATCCGATATGGCTTTTATAGAGCATAAAAGGGTCTTTTTATGAGGATTGTTCTTATTGGACTGGTTGTTCTTCTGAGTCTTCTCTGGTTTGTATTTATTTATAAGCGTTATGCCACTATTCACAAGTTTTTTCTTTGAGCTATTGAGCGTTACTATTCTTCTGGTGTAAATCAGCGAATCTACTCGCAAAATTATCTCTAGCTGTGAGTAGAAAAACTACTCTAAAAGTTATCTTTAGTGACGAATAGCAAAAATATTCTAAAAGCTAGGGGCCAATAACAAAACTATTCTTAAATTTATCAGCAAGCAGGGAGATCTGCCTATTGATTGGCAGGATTGAAGTCGACCTCTTGGTTGGCAGGAGGAGATCAACTTCATAGAGGAAGCTTGGCCTCTTGGTAGACCTTAGAAAACTAGGTCTCTTGGTAGGCCCTATGATGCTTAGCCTTTTGGTAGGCTTTAGGGAGTTTGGCTTTTGGTAGGCTTTAGGGAGCTTGGCCCCTTGATAGGCCTTAGGGAGCTTGGCCTCTTGGTCGACCTCATAGAGCTTAGCCTCTTGGTAGGCTTTAGGATGACTCGGCCTCTTGGTAGGAAGTAGGAGCTTCTACGTTGTTTCATCTTCCTCGTTGTTCAGAATACGAATTGGACACTTAACCTGTTATGTCCATCTAAACCCTCTAAAATTATCTTTTTATAGGACGGATAAGATAAACTCAATTGTTAGTTTCCAAGATTTTTTTTTCTGGAGATAGATGTCTTTACATTATTTTTTAGTTCATTTCATTACAAAAAAAATTTTTTATAATATATTATAGAAGTAATATACAAAATAAAGTATATATTACATTTAAATATTTTGTTATACACATTATTTTTTCTTTATTAAAATACATCAAATTCGGATATATATATTATATATATATAATATTATATATAATTTTTATATATTAAATTATATATATTATTATATTATAATAATATTTATAGTATATATATATATATATATATATATTATATATATCTATATATAATATATAGTATATTATATATATATATATATATTATATAAAAATAGATATATATTATATAATATATATATATATATATATATATATATATATAAATTTTATTTATTAAACTGTTTATAATATTAAATATACAGTATTAAATCCTTCGTGGGCGTTTTAATAATCACGCTGGAACATTTAGGTTTTTTGAGGGAAAGTGCATTAAGAAAATATAGTTTAAAAAAAAAAAATAATAATTATTTGTTTTGCCTTTACATACATGTTTAGCTTTTACAATAGTATACATATTTATTCTAGTAAATATTATTTTAATACGTGTTTTAAAACTATATTTTTAATACGAAAAGAGTTATTTTACCCGAAAATGGTTACTATTTAGTCACATTTGCCTATCAAAATATTATTAAAGAACGATAAATCATTTTCTTTTATCCTTTATTTTTAATGAAAACGTTATTTTTAACGTGTTCCAATATAAGTTTTCTATATATTACTTCTATTTATTATTTATTTTACAAAAGCGTACTCGGCTTGGAGGTATTTTTCTTAAAACAGGAATGTCAGGAACTTCTGTGGTATTTGGGACATCTTGGAAATCAGAGACATCATGGACATCAGAAACATCATGGACATCAAAAACGTCATGGACATCAGAAACAGTATGGACATTAGGGACATCATGAACATCAGAAACATCATGGATATCAGGAACATCATGGATATCAGGAACATCATGGATATCAGGAACATCATTGCCATCAGGAACATCATGAACATCAGAAACATCGTGGATATCAAGAACATCATGAATAACAGGAGCTGCATGGACATCAGGAACATCATGGATATCAGGAACATTATTGTTATCAGGAACTTCATAGACATCAGGAACATCATGAACGTTAGAAACATCATGGATATCAGGAACATCATGACATCAGAGTAGGGTTTGGATGACTGTTTCATGATGGCAGATTTTAGTCAACTAATTGAAAATATGGTAATACGGCCATCACAGAGTTCTATTTTGAAGCAGTGATTCATTCTTCGTATAACTTTGTATGGACCACTATAAGGAGATTCTAGTGCTTTTCGGATCCTATCTCTCCTCAAGAAAACATAAGAACAGGTTGTGAGGTGATTAGGTATATATGAAGGGTTGTGGAATGAATGAAAGTTGGAAGATCTCTAATATCTAGCTCATTCATATGAGCCATGAATTTCTTCTTAAAAGTGTCCATACCTGGTTTGTTACATGAAGTTGATTGAAGAATTTTCATAGAGCATAGTGGGTTTTTTTTCAGCGGTAGTTTCGAAAGCTGAATACCCTGAGTCATTTGGAATACATATAAGACTAAGCAGAGTTATAGGAAGGGAGAGAAGCCAACTTTCTTGTCTAGCCATTAAGACAGTCTTGAGAGAACGATGAAAGCGCTCAATTTAGGATTTGAGCTGCGGATGATAGGCTGTGGCTCGAAGCCGATGGAAACCAATCACATGAGATAATTCTGTAAAGAATTCACTTTCAAATTGAGGATCTCCGTCTGAGATAACGTATAGAGGGACACCAAATCTTGAAATCTACTACATGAAAGCGTAAGCTACTGATTTAGCAGTGGTATTGGTAATTGGAAAGGCTTCCATCCATTAGGTATTACTATCTATGTGGGTGAGTAAGTAGCAAAATACTGGAGCAGAAGAGCCGCAGGTTTCAAAAGGTTTAAATAGGCCGACAATGTCAATATGTACTGTTTCAAATCTTGAAGACGGGATTTCTAAAGGTGTTACCGTTGGCTTGGTGTGACGATGAGTTTTGGAAAGCTGGTATTGTTCAAAAGTGCGTACTGAAAGTCTAATGTCACGATCCATGAGAGACTAAAAATATCTCTTCTTGATTAATCTTAATGAACCCTTGATTCCGAGATAAGACATTTGATGTAAAGTATTACAAATTTGTAAGCGAGTGGGTTTTGATAAGAAAGATCTGGGATAAGATGTAGCAGTTTCATACCATATTTTAAGGTCATCCTGGAGGGGATAACAGTGAAGACGTACGAGATATTATTTGATTTCTTCATATGTTTCTTGGAGTCGAGCTATTGCAGGCAAATCAACAGCATCTACTATTACCGAAGTGATCCGTGAAAAAGTGTCTCTGCAACGATATTGTCTTCTCCTCTAATGTAATGCATTGCGGAAAGGTATTTAGTGAGAACTGAAAGGTGGAGTTGCTGACGATCACTTTTGGCAGGATTTTAGGAATAAAAATCCGAGACTAACGGTTTGGGATCTGTGTAAAGGGTGACTGTTCTTCCTTCCAACAAATGTTTAAAGTGAAGAACGGAATAGCATGCTTCTGAAAGTTCTCTATCAAATGCAGAATATTTTCGTTGTGGGTCTAATAACTTCTTGCTGTAAAAGTCGATGGGACCAGGTTGACCATCAACCATCTGGTGTAAAGCTGCTCCTATTGTTGTCTGACTGCTGTCTGTTACCAATTGTAGGTGAGCTACGTTTGGTAAGGAAAATGGAAGTGTTGTTGCATTTTGAAGGGCTTCCTTAGTTTCTTGAAAAGATGTTATTTCATCTTGAGTCCAACTAAAGGATTTATCTCTAGGGTGAAATTTTTCCTTTTCCATGAGTGGGAAAACAATTTTAGCAAAATTAGGGATAAATCTTCTGTAATATCCTAACATTTCGAGGTATCTTCGTAGTGAGGCTGAATGGCGGAATAGGGAAAGTCGTGATTGATTCTCTTTTTTTGAAGGTATCAATCCTTCTGAAGAAACTTTATAACCAAGAAAGTTCAGTGAAGTCTGATAGAATTCACATTTCTCCAATGAAATTTTAAATGCATTTTCTTGTAGAAGGTGGAAACCTGTTTGAGATGATTTTCATGTTCCACTTTTGAAGTGGAAAAGATAAGACAATCATCCAAATAGGTAAAAACAAACGGGAGGTCTCTGAAGATTGAATCCATCACTCTCTGAAATGTAGCTCCCGCGTTTTTTAATCCAAATGGCATAGATAAAAATTCGAAGAGACCAAAAGGAGTGATGACTGCGGTTTTTTCTATGTCCTCTGTGCGAATGGGAATCTGATGATACGCCTTTTGAAGGTCGATTTTTGAGAATATGCTACGAAAGGGTTTGAATATGTGGGATTACTCTGTCTTGTTTGGTAACATTTTTAAGAGCTCTGCAATCTCCACAGGGGTCTTCCAGCCCACTCCGAATTCACTGCACACAGGGTCCTCCTTATACATCGTCGCTAATGTTCATTCTTTGGGCGTCTCCAGTGTTTTCTTGGGCACGAGGTGCAAAGGAGATGCCCATGAAGATTTATTTGGTCTGATACTTCCACTTTTAATAAGGATATCGAATTCCGTCTTTGCTGCTTTTAACTTATCATCTGGAAGGCGTCGAGCTCTTGAAAAGACCGGAGGGGAATCACCAGTTTCTATGTAATGCCAGGAACCATTAGTTTTAACAATAAGATTATTAATGTCGATTGGTGAAACTAATTATGGAAATTCTTGCAGGATTGATGTCATATCTGTATTCTCAATTCGTAGTTGAGAATGTAGAGATGGAATTTTCATGTGTTTTTCTACCACAGTCTATAAGAAGATTAAAATGGTGAAGAAAATCCACACCTATAATGGGAATAGTGAATTCTCTCCTTAATTTAGGAAATGTAATGTTTGCCACAACTTCTCCAAAACACTTGATAGGCGAGCCATTAGCTGCGGAACAAGTGATGTTCGATGGGCGCAGCGTCTTATTTGAAATCATTGAATAAGGCAAACTACAGGTAGATGCTACAGTATCAAACAAAAATTGGGTTATGGTGCCGAATATGTTGAAGTCTATTGTAAGCTGCAAGCAGAACATGTCACAAATGTCAGCTCGTTCTAATGGTTTTCCGTTAGAGCAGGTGAAGAAGTTCGGGAAGCAGGCCTAAAATTTTGGAGAATATTTAAACCTGTTTTGGTAGGCCAAGCGTACCAAAGTTTACAACTCTTTGAACAGGGTCCATAATAGATATCTACTCTGCAGACTTTTGGTTTTTGATTTTGATGAAAAGGTGCCAGACCAAAATGAGTCGTAGTTTGAACTTTTGCTGTAAGAGGAATATTTGTTACCGATGAAGAAGAAGATACAACTATTACTGAAGTATGTGGATTTAAAACTAACAAATCATTGGCGAGGGCTCCCAATTGTTGAAGTGTGAATGTGATGTGAGCAGCTAACGCGGTTCAAACATTGTAGAGTTTTAAAACCTCATCCATACTATGTCGTCATCAAAATTTAATTTTTCTGCTTGTTGAATCATGTCTTGTAGGTAGATTGAAGGTTTTCCACCATAGGTTTGCTTGGATAAAAGTTCGTTGAAAAGCTCTATTTTTTTATTTCTCATGAGAACTAATAACTACTTTTTTGAAACGATCATAATCTTCTGCATCGAGCTCTGTTTATGAGATTCTGTCCAAAACTTCAGTTGGTTTCTGGGACATTACATTAAAATGCTTGACTTTTGAAAATCGAATATGTACCAGATGAAATTGGGCTTCCACGACGCCAAACCATGTTGGTACAGAGGATTCAGAAAAAAAGTTGACGGTTTAATCTTAATTGTAGAGATGGTTTCTTCCTCCCTCTGTTCAATACTATGTTCCTGTTCGTCTGGCATGATTAATTAAGATAGTGGCGTATATGATTCTAGTGTAATATTCCAGTAAAACTGAAAAACATTTCCTGGGTCACCAGTCAATAGGTCTGTGATATGACTTTTATAGAGGATAAAAGGGTCTATATTTGAGGACTGTTCTTATTAGGGTGGGTGTTCTTCTGAGTCTTCTCTGGTATGTATTTGTTTCTAAGCGTTACGACACTATTAACTAGTCTTTTCTTTAAGCTATTGAACGCCACTATTCTTCTGGTGTAGAGCAGTGAATCTACTCTTAAAATTATTCCTAGCGGCGAGTAGCAAAACTATTTTAGAAGTTATCTTTAGTGGCGAATAGCAAAACTATTCTTAAATTTATCAGCAAGTAGGGAGATCTGCCCATTTGCTTGACAGGAGTGACGTCAACTTCTTGGTTGGCAGGAGAAGATAACTTTTAAGAATAGTTTTGCTATTCCGCCACTAAAAAATAACTTTTAGAATAGTTTTGCTACTCACCGCTAGGGATAATTTTAAGGGGAGCTTGGCCTCTTGGTAGGCCTTGTGAAACTCGGCCTCTTGGTAGGCAGTAGGAGCTTCTACGTTGTTACGTCTTCCTCGTTTTTCAGAATAAGAATTGGGCACTTAACCTCTTATGTCTATCTAAACCCTTTAAAGTTATCTTTTTATAGGAAGAATAAGACTTTATTCTCTGGAGATAGATACCGTTACACTATTTTTTATTCATTTCATTGCAAAAAACTTTTGCTATATGGTAGAGAATTAATAAACAAAATAAAGTATATTAAATATTTTGTTATACATTTTTTTTATTAAAATACATCAAAATCGAATATATATATATATATATATATATATATAATATATATATATATAATATATAATTATATATAGTATATATATATATAATATCTATAAAAGTATACTATATTATATATATATATAAATATTATATATATATATATATTGTAAACGAAATAGTTTCCTGTTAGGAGAGAGAATTACAATCGAATTGAGAGATTTCTGTGGGGAGAGAGAGAATTAATTTTATACTCATATATATATATACATATATATATGTATGTATACGAGTATACATATTCCTGTTTTCTGATTTGGGTTGGTACACCTGTTTTTATCTTCAACCGTGATTCCCAACTTATTGTCTGCTGTTCATAAATTCATTCAATTTGATCGAAAGAGTTAAGAAAAACAAAATAACATATTTTCTAAATGTAATTCACAATAAATAAAGTTTCAACTGGGTTTGAATATCTGTGTTTTACTTATTTATAAATTCCTAAGCTAATTTGTACAACCTGACAGCTATTTGATAAATACATCCCTAGCTACCTAACTAAATACTTATTAAATAATAATTTATAAAACTTTGTCACAATCGTTATTTCTTATCTTTTTCACGTGATTGTTCAGCCTTGAGGTGCCACTGGTCACTACTTTTTCAATCCCTTGGAAGATAATGTCTGATGGGAGAGAAGAACAAGCATTAAAACCTAATGCACCGAAATTGTTGGTCATTAAACAAATAGTTATTTAAACTTAAATTTTAACACTATTTAACCTTTTTACTTTTAAAGTCACAAAACTCGAGAATTAAATTCTTACTAAGTACCACTTATTTATACAAACTGTTCAACTTCTGAACCATAATTAAGCTTTAGCTACAATTCCAGCAATGATGTCAACTTTGATATATAAGAACACAACTAGGTACTTACGGTTTATTCGTAGTAAGCTGCCTTTGGAACCTTATTTAATACCTGGGACAATTGTTACTTGCTCCGAACTCAAGCATCATTTTGACTCCTTTGCAAAGTGAGGAAAGGACTTGTTTTATGGATTTCTGTTTACTCGTTGAACCTTTGACTGTTTAATTCCTGGGTTAATATCTTCTATTTATCCTTATTCTTAGTATAATTCACATCGTCAAGTACCAAACCTGACTATCAGTTTAATTGGTCCTAGGTTCAAAGTTTGCCATTCCAATTCAAGTTTATCCCAAACTAAGCTTGTCCCAAGGCTAGGTTTGTCCCATAGCTAGATTCATCATTTCAGCTCACGCTTGTCCCAAACTAGGTTTGTCCCAAGCCAGGTTTATCATTCCAGCTCAAGCTCGTCCCAAAGCCAGGTCCCTATAAACAATAAATTTATCATTAATTATTCCTACACAAAACTCATTAATACACTAATAAACAATAATTTATAATTTTACTTTTCTTACCGTAATTCCACGGGCCTCTTTCTTCCTCTCTGTACCTGTTGTTATTCCTGTGTTCTTAGTACGGGTCGTCCCATCCTTTCTGAGATCTATTGACGATCTAATTTCTATCGTGTCAATTTTTAAACTTTTTAACTTAGACCAAATTCAGTTGGTCTTCCTTTTCACATTCCTCCCTCCTTCAAGTTCGAATCCCGAACTTATAAGAAGGAAGACTCCATCATGTTTTATTTAAAAAAACTCACCTTTAGCTTTCACCAATGCGAACCATTATTACTAACAAAATAATAATAATAATAATAATAATAATAATAATAATAATAATAATAATAATAATAATAATAATAATAATAATAATAATAATAATAATAATAATAATAATAATAATACCTAAACGGTATTACTAAATAAACATCTATTCCTAACAACAAACATATCTAACAACAAATATACTTTCACGTGTATCCAGTCATATCTTCAATTATACTAATAAACATAAAGGCGAAACATAATAATAATAATAATAATAATAATAATAATAATAATAATAATAATAATAATAATAATGACCAACAATGTAGGATATTTTTTTTAATCCTTATTCTACAGAGATATCAGATTACAAAGAAAAAGATGCATTTGTATCTTTTATTCCTGATTCCCTCCCCTTCAGTTGTCTCCATCTCCATTTTTCAGCGATCCTCTTATCCTTTACTTGTTTGAGTATAATTTACCTCCTTTAGCTTTTTTCTTACGCGTAATAAAGAGTATCCGAACCGCACAT
>JABUQX010025839.1:32500-40000 GCA_015478945.1 Trachelipus rathkii
TTTTTCAACAGCCTTCCAACCTAGAATACTCCTAATATGGGTGCTCACCTCAGGCTATGGGCAAAAGGAGGAATCGATTGTATATTAGCGTTACTAGATTTCACTATGATAACACTTATAGTCGAGAGAGAGAGTATATATAGTATATATATATATATATATATATATATATATATATATATATAGTATATATATATATATATATATATATATATATATATATATATATATATAGGTGTATATATATATATTACTATGACACAGACACACACGCACAACCACAGCGCTCTATACGCCATAACGCACCCTATATACCCGCCCCCATCTACACACACACACATAGACATATTACTTTGTTCTATACACCTATGTCACTTATACACAATACACTAAGGACTTATATGCAATATCTACTATGACACTTATACACTGAGTGACACTTATAAGGCACTTACACTCCATAGACACTTAATTGAATTATATACACTTGCACTCCTACCATAGACACTTACATTTACATACACACCACATTATAAGACCACCCTGCAGACACTGCGACGGTCAGGCTAATTTACACTAAGGCTGCCAGATATACCGCACTGGCACGCCATACTGATATTTTGAAATTTACAGCCCACTTTACGGCTCAACTGTTCATCTCGACTATCTTGATGACGCCACCATACCAACGGCGCTGATGACCTCAACTCGATGACGTCATCTTTGGGTCTCGCTCATCTTTATTGACGAGATTTGGCTTGATTGTTCATCTTGATGGCTCCTAATCATCCTAAGAAGCAGAGGGCGGCATGCGCCTCCGGAAGGCAGCAACCAACCACGTCCCCGTCCGGCTGCATCCTCACGCCGCGCGTGCGCCCGCAGGCGCCATATCCCCGCGTACCCGCCCACCGCGTGTCCGCAGGCGCAATATTCCCGCACGAATGAAAAATATATATACTATAGAGTCATCATTTTTATTTCAGCATTAATATTTATTAAAACATTTTAAACCTAAAACCAAATCCATTGCAGACCTATATTACTTTCAATATATTTATTAGTATTATTTTTCTTTTATATTTTTTACTTAATACTTTTAATTTATAAATTTTGTAAAAATTTCATAAGAAGAAAAACCAGAGTGCCTGATATATAATCATTTTATTTACTAAAATTGTACTGAAATTTTATTAAAAATATATACTTTACAGACCTTAAAGCAGTAAATCAGAACAATAGAGGTGTTACCTAGCAACAAAGGGATTAGTATGCTTTTGTTTTACTGCTTTACTGCTTTAACTCATGTTTACTGCTTTAACTCCTATGTTTTACTGCTTTAACTCACATTTTTATCTGGTTTTAAAGCAGTAAATCAGTAAATCAATAGAGGTGCTACCTAGCAACAAAGGGATTAGTTGCTTTGATTTTACTGCTTACTGTTTTAACTCATGTTTTACTGCTTTAACTCACATATATTACATACCTTTAACTTCTGTATATTACTGTTTTACTGTTTTAACTCATATGCTTTACTGTTTAACTTATATATTTATTAACATTATGTTTACTATTTTTTTTTATTTTTATTATTATTTATTATTTTTATTATTATTATTTTTATTATTTTATTTTTATTTTTATTATTATTTTTATTATTTTATTTTTATTATTATTATTTTTATTTTATTATTATTATTTTTTTTTTTTATTTTATTATACTTAGTGTTATTTACTTCATGCCTATTGTTATTATTATTTAAGACACACACACACACCTATAGTTATCATACGTGCAAACACACACACATACATCTGTCTTGTTTAAACATCAAATAAGTTCTTTTGTATGAACATAATTTATTAAAACATTTTATGTTTTAATTAAACACGTACATTTATATTACTCATTCAATTATAACTAAAATTATTTCAAAGTTTCTTAAAACTTCTATAATAAATCAATCATTATCTTTGAACAAAGAATTTATTATTAACTGTTAATACTTTCTGTTTATAACTATCAAGTTTTAAAATAATTTTTACTAAAATTTTATGAAATTTTATTAAAAACATATATTTTACGTACTTTAAAGCAATAAATCAGTAAATCAATAAGGCATGCCCCTAGCAGCCCTCTACACCAAGCTATGCCACGTTTTGTTCTATTGACTTACTGCTTTACATCATCTTTAGCCATGTAATAACATATGAGTTAAAGCAGTTCTTCTCTGCTAATATAACATGTATTTTAAATTCTAAGTTTTTATTTAAAATAACAATTATTCACTTACATTTATATTATTCGCTCAATGTTAACTAAAAATATTTCAAAGTTTTTTTAAATAATTCGGATTTTCTTTATTATTATTATTATCTATGTACATTGACAATCCATCACGAGAAAACACAACAACCCGCACTCCTTACAGATACGAAACTGACCTCTCTCTGTAAAATGTGTTGAAATAACTACTTTAGGCCTAAATTTAGGATAATCCTTTTTACTGGGGCGATTAGGCCTAATTCCAGGTCAAAATATATTTCAAACTGACCTTTTTCTGTAAAATGTGGTGCAATAACTACGTTAGGCCTAAATTTAAATGTTTTTGTATCCGGGGCTAATTTGCCTAATACCAGGTCAAAAGGTAATCCCCGTATAGCAAGAATCATTATTGTTATTATTATTTTATAAATATATTTCAAACTAAAACATGCTGGATCGGTAAGATTCTTTAAGCAGGTAAGAAGGAAATGTTTTCCTTACTTGTGATTGGACGGAGTAATCTATCCCTATATGACCTCGTATGTGATTGGTTGAGAATTATTTATCGTCTTTTTGTTTTAAGGTATGTAAAAACATGTTTCTTTCATATCCCGAGCCTTACCTGTGATTGATGAAAATTAACTTTGTCTTTAAACTGTATTTACAGGTGCGATTATCTTTAGACCCAAACTCATTTTAAAATCATAGTCATTTTAGCTGTCAAGCGGTGCACAAGTTATCTGATTTGTATTAAAAGTGTTTTATTTTTACTAAGTGTATATCATATTTATATTAATACTTACATTGAGGAATAATTATTAATTTCACTAAAATATATAATAATTAATTCACTAGATTTATAGTAGATCACGTGAAGAAAACGCAAGAGTGCCCGCAGCGCGACCCGGTGCGAAGAAAGCTGCATGAACCTGCCGGCGGGTTATTACTACGCGGTCTCGGTACATTTTCTATGATATGCCGTTTTCAAACTTACGCATCATTGTTTTTGGTATTTTCAAATATACCGTTTCCTATATTATGAGTCGTCCATTTTATTTCTTACTTGAACATTTTAATTTTATTTATAGAAAATACCATTTCACTGGTAAAGTTTCTTGAAAAACATTTAGTTTTGAAATGAACATTTTGTTTTGTAGAAAATCAGTTTGTTTTATTTATCCTAAAGTTATAATTCCTTGAGGGAAATAGAACAAATAGCTGGCCATGTTCCTCTTTGTGGTATGCCTTTAAGATCTTATTACTTTAAGGAATGTAAAACAAGTTTTATATGCCTTAAAGTTACACCTACATAGGACGTAGAGTTAATGTATAGAAGTTGCCCCATACCCTCCCTTTTCAAGGTATGTCTTTACGGTTTTATTCTTCTCTATGTATAAGTTATGAAAAAGTTGTTTATTCTAAAATATTATTACTATATTACTATATTAGTTAAATACACAATGCGTGTACATGCATAATAAACTTCCCCTCCTTGTACAAACCGTAATTTCTCTTTATGGATTTCCAGTATTGGTATCATATTATTATACTTCAAAATTACATCGAAGTATGTAAGTTCATACCTCTTCTATATCAGCTGTTGTATGCATTCGGTAACCATTGAGAATATTTCACTTGGTTTGTAATAAACACTGATA
Organism: Trachelipus rathkii; assembly: GCA_015478945.1. Classification (NCBI taxonomy): domain Eukaryota; kingdom Metazoa; phylum Arthropoda; class Malacostraca; order Isopoda; family Trachelipodidae; genus Trachelipus; species Trachelipus rathkii. The sequence continues at coordinate 36,422 of JABUQX010025839.1, forward strand.
TACCAGGATTTTAAATAAACTAATGCGCTTGAACATATGTTATAATATTATTCGTAAATATACCTTGATACAGTACACAAACTAATATTAAACATACCGAATGGGACGGTGTCCAAAAGATATCATCCTCTAGGATGTGTGCCTCTACCGAAATACAACGTCTATAAGTGGACCGCGTAGTAATATTGGCAGTGGATCCATGGTTGTTCTGCACCGGGTCGCGCAGAGGGGCGCTTTGCGTTTTTGCTTGTTTGACCCAATACTTGTAAATCAGTGAATTACACTATTATCTATTCTATGAAATTAATACTCATTCCTCAAATGGGTACTATTATAAATATGACATACACTTAGTAAAAATAAAATACTTTTAATACAAATCAGATAACTTGTAGCACCGCTTAACAGCTAAAATGACTTCGATTTTAAATGAGTCTGGGTCTAAAAGATAACAAACACCTGTCAAATGCGTTTAAAGAACAGTTAATTCTCATCCAATCAGAAGAAGCTCCAGGATAAGGAAAACATGTTTTCTTACACACTTGAAACCAAAAAAGACGATAAAATAATGACCAATCAAGTCACACGAGGTCATATAGAGATAAGGATTAATTCGTCCAATCACAAGTAAGAAAACATTTTTCTTACTCGCTGAAGAATCTAACATCCATATGTTCAGTTTGAAATATATTTGTAAAATAATAATAACAATGATTTTTGTCTATACTGGAATTACCTTTTGACCTGTATTAGGCTTAAATTAGCCCGGATACAAAGGTTTATCCTAAATTTAGGGCTAAAGTAGTTATTTCAAGTAGTTATTGCACTACATTTTACAGAAAAAGGTCAGTTTGAAATATATTTGACCTGGAATTAGCCCAAATGCCCTCAGCACCAAAAAGGCTTATCCTAAATTTAGCCTAGTTGTTATTTCAACACATTTTACAGAGAGGTCAGTTTCGTATCTGTAAGGAGTGTTGTTGTGTTTTCTCGTGTTGGACTGTCAATGTACATAGATAATAATAATAATAATAATAATAATAAAGGAAATCCGGAATTATTTAAAAACTTTGAAATACTTTTGAAGTTAACATTGATAATATAAATGTAAGTGAATAATTGTTATTTTTTAAATAAACCTAGAAACAGATTTTAATGTGTCACATGCTATGTTAGTGAGAAGAACTTATTTTAAGGTTATTTTTATTTTTTGCCACATGGTTAAAGATGATGTAAAGGGCAGTAAGTCAATAGAACAAAACGTATGTAATAGCTTTGGTGTGTAGAGTCATATAGGGGCATGCCTCATTGATTTACTTTCTGATTTATTTTAAGTACGTAAATATATGTTTTTAATAAAATTTCATGAAAATTTTTAGTAAAATTATTTTAAAACTTGATAGTTATAAATAATAGAAAGTATTAACAGTTAATAAATTCTTTGTTCAAAGATAATGATTGATTTATTAGTAGAAGTTTAAGTAGAAACTTTTGAATAATTTTAGTTATATTTGAATGATTAATATAAATGTATGTGTTTAATTAAAACATAAAATGTTTTAATAAATGATGTTCGTACAAAGAACTAATTAGATATATTTAAAAAGGAGGGTTAGTGTGTGTAAGTGTGTGTGTGTGTGTGTGTGTGTGTGTGTGTGTGTGTGTGTGTGCTAAATAATAATAACAATAGGCATGAAGTAAATAACACTAAGTATAATAATAAAATAATAAAAATAAAATAATAATAATAAAAATAATAATAATAAAAATAAAAATAAAATAATAATAAAAATAATAAAAATAAAATAAAATAATAAAATAATAATAAAATAAAAATAATAATAAAATGAAAAGTATTAAAACATAATGTTAATAAATATATGAGTTAAAGCAGTAAAACATGTGAGTTAAAGCAGTAAAGCAGTAAAACATATGAGTTAAAGCAGTAAAACATATGAGTTAAAGCAGTAAAGCAGTAAAACAAAAGCATACTAATCCCTTTGCTGCTAGGTAACACCTCTATTGATTTACTGATTTACTGCTTTAAGGTATGTAATGTTAATAAATATATGAGTTAAAGCAGTAAAACATATGAGTTAAAGCAGTAAAACACGAGTTAAAGCAGTAAAACATATGAGTTAAAGCAGTAAAACATGAGTTAAAGCAGTAAAACATGAGTTAAAGCAGTAAAGCAGTAAAACAAAAGCATACTAATCCCTTTGTTGCTAGGTAACACCTCTATTGATTTACTGATTTACTGCTTTAAGGTATGTAATGTTAATAAATATATGAGTTAAAGCAGTAAAACATATGAGTTAAAGCAGTAAAACATATGAGTTAAAGCAGTAAAACATGAGTTAAAGCAGTAAAGCAGTAAAACAAAAGCATACTAAGCCCTTTGTTGCTAGGTAACACCTCTATTGATTTACTGCTTTAAGGTATGTAATGTTAATAAATATATGAGTTAAAGCAGTAAAACATATGAGTTAAAGCAGTAAAACATGAGTTAAAGCAGTAAAGCAGTAAAACAAAAGCATACTAAGCCCTTTGTTGCTAGGTCACACCTCTATTGATTTACTGATTTACTGCTTTAAGGTATGTAATGTTTATTTTTTTAGTAAAATTTCGTACAATTGTAGTAAAATAAAATGATTATATATCAGACACTCTGGCTTTTTCTTCTTACATACAATTTTTAAAAATTTATAAATTAAAAAGTATTAAGTAAAAAATATAAAAGAAAAAATAATGTTAATAAATATATGTGTTAAATAATAATAATAGGTCTGTAATGAGTTACAGTTTTAGGTTCGCGAAAATGTTTTTAATAAAAATGTTTAAGTATGAAATAAAAATGAATAACTCATAGTATATATATTCGTTCGCGCGGGAATATTGCGCCTGCGGGTGCACGCGGCGGGCGGGTACTGGGGATATATGCTCTGCGGGCGACGCGGCGGGACGCACGCGGCGGGCGGGGACGCTGGGGACGGGGACGCGGGTTCGGATGCCTTCATGCGGAGGGCGCAAGATGCGCCCTGCTTCTTGGTGATTGGGAGCCATCAAAGATGAACAATCAATAAATCTGAGTCATCAAAGATGAACGGACAAAGATGACGTCATCAAAGTTGAGTCATCAATATAGGTGGTATCAAAGATGACGTCATCAAAGATGAGTCATCAAAGATGAACCTTCAAAGTTGAGCCATCAAAATTGAGCCAACAAAGTTGAGGAATCAAAATATCGAGTGTGTGAGTGTAAGTGTAAGTGTGTGTGTGTGTGAGTGTAAGTGTATATGGCCAGTGTAAGTGTCTATGGTTAGTGTAAGTGCTTATAAGTGTCATAGTGTGTATGTATGTAAGTGTAAGTGTCTATGGTGAGTGTGAGTGTAAGTGTATATGGGCTAGTGTAAGTGTCTATGGAGAGTGTAAGTGCTTATAAGTGTCATAGTGTGTATAAGTGTCATAGTGAATGTGTGTATAAGTGTCATAGTGTATGTGTGTATAAGTGACATAGTGTATAAGTGTCTATGTGTGTGTGTGTGTAGGTGTAGGGGCGAGTGTAAGTGTCTAAGGGTG
>JABUQX010025840.1:0-10000 GCA_015478945.1 Trachelipus rathkii
TGAAAAGTTCCCTTCTTTAGGGTCTCGGTAATTCACCCACCTTTCGTAAACTTCTTAATTTCCCTCTTTATTTATTTTTATTATTTCAATTTCCTAACACTCTCTTTTATCCAGCAAGCCTCATTACTGGTTTCGTCCAACCCATAGCTGTCGCTAAATATAAGGGAACTACATCTTCCGGTCCTACGATGTCTTCATCTCACAATTGTATGACATCGACTGTAATGGCTGGTCGCTTCCTTATTCTTTCATCCTTGTGCAAAACCTCTCTCAATTTCTCATCAGTTATCCTTGTAGAGCCGCAATTTTATTCCGAAACCAATCCTAGTTAAGTAATACATCACTCCTTTAAAACTTCACCACCTGATATCTTCCAAAGACTTTTTATCTCTACCCTCAACTGAAGTACGCCGCTTACAAATCCACCAGCCTTAATTTTCGCCTTTGTTTTTCTGCCTACCAAACCTATTAGAGTTTCATCACATTGCAACTTATCTCATCTCCAGTATTGGCATTCTAGGTGGTGATCGTTTAACCTTCCTGAAGTCCCAACACTCTCCTTATTTTTCCTTTAGACTCTTGGTTCACTGCCATCATTGGAATCACATTCTTTCCCTCCTTCTCACCCTGTTCCACTTTCTTTAAAATACCTTCTGAGATCCATCTCTCGACTTCAGTATTAAACTTCTCTTTTATATCTCCCTTCATTGTTCCCTCATAACACTCCACAGAGTTCCTCCAATCCGGACTCCTGCCTTCTTTCCATTTCCACCGCACTTCCCAATAATTCCCATTCAAAATACGCATCAAAGTCCTTATCTTCTATTTTCAAAGTTTTCTTCACTTTTACCGCCGCAACCCGAATATCCTTCCGCTCCTCCTTCTCAATACCAAATCTTACTCCATCTCTCTTCAATTCGACGCCCCCAAGTTGGAATATAATATCTAGTTCTAAGATCATATCCACACCATTTATTAGCTCTTCAGTCAACACTACTTCCTTCTCGATTTCTCTCCCCCTTATCTCTACCTTTACTTTTCCCCTTTTCACGGCTATTTTTCTTCCATCGAAAGCGGTTACTCGACTTACTCCCTCTATTTCATTGCAACAATCTTCCTTCACCACAGAAAGAGAACATCCCGAATCCACTAGGGCCTTTCCCCTTCTTCCATTTAATAATATTTTTATAATAAATAATTCTTCGGAATTCCCTTTCAATGCTCCGACGAGTCCGCCTCCGAAGCAGCGAGCCCGCCGCCGTTCTCGTTTCCCATCTCCTCACATTCTATTGCAAAATGACCTTTTTTGCCACAATTCCAAGCATTGAAATTTACCTTTACAATGTTTCCTCAAATGTGGCCCTCCGCATGAGAAACATTTAATCGAAGCTCTTGAATATCTTTGAAAGATTCTTGCTCCTCCTTCGCCTTTAGCCGCAGCAATGAAAGTCTCATTTTCTAGTGTTAGCAACGCTCGCGCCTTTGATAATATTTTCCCAAATTCCATATCTTCTATTTCAGGCATTGCTCGTAACTCTTTTCCGACTGACGTTGGCATTCCGTAAACAAATGCTCTTCGTAGCACCATTTCATCCTTTATTTTGGCTATTGAGGCTAACCTCCTCAGCTCGGTTACAAATACATCGACCGGCTCTCCTTCCCATTTTTTATTGCAAAGCTCACCATACGAGCTAAATGCGTTCATGCCAAAGGCCTCCCTCAAACGAGCCTTGATTCTGTTCGAAATTTTCTGATCTCCCTCATCCATTTGAAGAAAAACAGCCAAAGCATTCCCTTCTAAAAATAGCGTAATGAATGCTGCTTCGTCTTCACACGTTTGTTAAGCCTATGCTACCAGTGGACACTTTGTTTTAACCAAGCCTCTACGTTTCACTACCATTCATAAGACGTCACCATTTCAGAAAGAGCTTCTATACCTTTTGATCTCCCATTCTTGTTATTTCTTCTGGCCGGAAGCTGTCGTAGTTAAAAACACAGTCCGCCAACGGTTTTCAAGCTACTTAATCAAGACAATATATAAATTATATAGATAGCTTATCGATTAATACTAACATAAAAATTTTATTATTTCATCGCGCGTGCTCATTATCTATTAACTATCTAACTCCTTAATCCAATATATATAGTATATATATATATATAATATTATAATATGATATATAATATATATATATTAATTATAATATATATATATTATTATATATATATATATTATAATATTTATATTATTACTATTATATATATATATCTATATAATTAGTATTATATATATATTTATATATATTAATATATATATTATATATAATACAACTTATTCTTTTAGAAAATCATTATTTTCTAAAAATTTCTTTCTAAAATATTTATTTAATTGATATTAATTAAACTGTATTCCTTTTTTATAATTAAAATTATTAATTAATTGAAATTATATTTAATATTTATCCTAAGTCTTAAGACTTTCAGTGTTTTGACTTACATTCTCTAATTTTAGCTAACCCCGGCCCGGCCCCGGCCCCGGCCCCGCCCCGGCCCCGGCCCCGGCCCCGGCCCGGCAAAATTCCCGCCCCGGCGGTCCCCTAATTACATGCAATATTATATTATTATATATCATATATATATATATATATATATATATATATATTTATATATAATATATATTATATATATATATATATATATTATATATCATATAATAATATATCATATATATATAATATAATTATATAATAATTATATGGACAAAGTTTACTTAAGGTGCCCACACCGAACGGAGGTCAGACTCAAAAAATTTCCAGGTAGCCTCTATGAATACATAAATAGATGTTTTAAGGGCGCAAATGAATTTTTTTTTACCTATGTTCTAGGGTGTGAAATTAGGTTAGGTTTAGGTTAGGTTTAGGTCAACCCACAGGAAAAAAAATCATTTCCCCGTGAGAAATTCATCTATTTATCATAGAAGCTAAGGACCTGTGAAAATATTTTTTTGATCCGACCTCCCGTTTCCGTGTGGGCGTTTAGTAACTTTTACCATATATTATATATAGATATATATATATATATATATTATATATATTAATATATACATATAATATAATATAATATATATATTATATATATTTATATATATATATATATATATATATATATATGATATATATATATATATATATATAGCCGTAGATACTCACGAGGCTTGAATTAATTAGTAAGATAAAATCAATACGTCTGGATGTAGTAAATAATAGATCCAGTCGTTAATGGTATCTTATTAAACTATGCGAGAATGGGCTAATTGAAATGTGCACAAATATATAAATAGAATGGTGAATCGATCATGATAATGGGTACATAATCGGCATATAATAAACTTTACACTCGTTAAATATACAGCGCAAATCATATGGACCCGGTCACTATACTATCTCAGCCTTTATCAAACGCGATTTAGACCACAAAATCTTCAGCACGACATCCGCTAAGGGAGAATCGCACACCAATATCCAATCTGGACCTTTTGGCTCTATCCACTTGCAGGGGGCTCTCGCAAATCACCATCAAATGATTTCGGCATCTCTCGCCCACCTAAAGGCGGGGCAGAGGCGTTGTTGTTGTAATTTCGCTGGCGGCTTCCGCTTTGCTTAGTTTACATGGGGCGAAGTTTTATTAGAAATGGATTCGCGCAAGGGTTGGCAAGGATGTTCGCGGTTGCATTCAATTTTGCCTCTTACAATAGGTGTACTTTCACAATAATGCATTACATGCAAATGTTATTACATACTCTTTCGTACACCTGTTAAGTTCCAACTGCTAGACATTTGGTGACCTTTGGAGTAGGGAAAGACATAAAGAAGCTTTATAACACTTTGTGAAGGGCAGAGGGTATACAATACTCAGTTCCTACCATTCGTTCTTCCTACATTTTACAATATTCAAAGGAAAGCTGAATAAGAAAGAGGGAAAACTTACTTGAAGGGGTTAAAGAACTACAATTTTGAATAAATACAATTTTAACAAATTTTTAATTGGTTCATACGTAATCAATATATCTTATGGATGCGTCTCTACTCTTTTACTTCACAATAAACCTTACCATCTGTATGTTTTATTTCTCTTTCCTTTTCTATTTATTCATTTTTCTTTTCTGTTTCTGATGGGGAGTTTATAAGGCTGTAAAAGATTTTCACATTTCTAAGATTTTCCACTACTACTTTGTTGTCCTTTATTATGTGAGCATTATTGTTAGTAATCTTTACCACTCGATAGGGGCCACTGTATCTAGCTTCAAGCTTCCCAATATTATATTGTTGATTTCTCACCAATAGATATTTTGCATCTTTTAAGTTCCGGGGAAGGAACACATTACGATTTCGGAGATTTGTTCTTTTTGCAAGTGGCTTAGCCATCAAACTTGCGAGTTTTTCAAGGTAGTTATCATAGCTCATGGGTCGGTCTGGTACATCTGTATCCAATAGTCCTCCTGGTATGTTTATATTTTGGCCATACATAAGCTTACTAGCACTAATGCCGCTTTCAGCGATCGGCGCCTGCCGGATAACAAAAAGCGCATATGGCAGAATATCGAGCCACTCCTGCTCTCTTAGTTCTGGTTCGAGCAACATAGTTCTTAGACAAGTTAAGAGGGTCTTGTGAAAAACTTCTGCCTTGGAATTAGCTTGTGGATTGTATCTCGCAGTCGTAGTATGGCATGTGCCTAGCAGCCGGCACACACTCTCAAACAGATGAGAAGTATAATTTGCTCCGCGGTCTGTGACAAAATTGTCTGGGACACCAATATCAGGAAATATTTTATTTACTAATACTTTCACTACCGTCTCTTTAGTTATATCTCTGAGGGGAAAGGCCCAAACGTAATGTGAGAACCGATCTACAAGGGTAAATAAATACTTGTAGCCCCGGCAGGGGGGTAACTTCAGGATATCTGCATTCATAGTGTGAAACTTGTGTGACTGACCTCTCTATACTTTCCATAGATGGGATTGATTTTCCTACCTACTTTGCTAAGCTGACATTGTTCACACATCTGCACGATCTTTTTCACGCGCCTGTGCATGCTCTGGAAGACATAATCAACTTTGATAGCAGTCAGACAGCGATTTATCCCCAGGTGTCCCTGGTGGTGTGTTATCTTTATCACTTCATCGATATTAGCATTTGGAAGCAATATTCTGGCATAGCTCAGTGAGATATCCACATACAATTGAATTTCTTCTCGTTGATACCAAAACTTTTGTCTTTTAATAATAAGAGAGCTTTTTGTTTTATCTAATAACAATGTTTTTATGTATTCATCATTTTCGTGATTAATCATTATGCTTTTATAATCTATTTGTTTTTTAAAACGCTTTATCAGTTCTATCTGCGCTTTAGTTACTAAATTTACCATTTTTACCTCTATGGGATCTTCACGTCTCTTACCTATAGCTTCCTGTTGTTCATTTTGAGTTTTAAATTCATCTAATAACTTATTTTCTAAAGCTATCCGCTCAGCCACAGGTATAGGTGATTCTTTTAAATTCGTAATTTTCTCATCGCAAGAATGTGAAGTATTTTTGGAATTTGGGTCAGCGGTTTGGTTTAAAAGGACTGCTTGTAAACCTTCCTTCATTTTTGTGGTTTGGTCGTGTGCTGTCTCGACTCTCAAATTCTTTTTAGACCACCCTTTCAAGGTCGCAGGTAACGGCACATTCCATTCTGCGTTTAAAGAGCCTTTGTTGTTATTATTTCTGTTGGGTTTGTGTCCTGGGCTCTGATTGGTCGAGACGCTCGCTGAGGACCCAATTAGACTCTCTTTCTGTACGGTTGCCGCGCCGCTATTGGCTGAGAGATTTTGAGGCCACGCCCCTTCATCAGTTTTGCAAGCATTTTCACTTGCAATTATCTCATTATCTATGAGATATATAGATAAAGGGTTTGATTTAGAAGTGATTAAATTCCAGGACGGTTGGAATGTGCTAACAAAATTCATTTGGCGGACCTCACGAACATTTTGATTTTTAGAATGGTTTACCCGACTATAGCGAGTTATTAACTCTCTCGAGGTTGTTTCAATTGCAAAATTTCGTCCTGCAATAAGATATCCGTATTTTAAAAGTACTTTATTTAAACACAGAAGCAGTTTATTAGCGTAATCATATTTTTGTTCCGTCGGAGACAAGACACTGCTATAAAATGCGATAGGCCGACTTTCTTTATCATTAGACATTATTGCACATGCAATTGCTATTTCCGTGGCATGTACAATGACCTTTATCGGCCCAGCTGCACTAGGATACGTCAGAGTGGATGCCTGTTGGATGGCTTTCTTTGCATTTTCAAAGGCTTTGTCTGCAGCTTCATTCCATATTGAGTAGGGTTTTCCCCGTAAAAATAGATTCAGTGGGGCTATCACATCTGCCCAACATACTAAGGTATTGCGATAAAAGCCCACGCGACCTAAAAAAGCTCTTAAATCTCTTATCGTTTTAGGTTTTGGCACCTCCAATATCTCTTTTATTTTCTCATAATTAGGGCGTATCCCGTCTTCATTGATAGTGTATCCTAAGTAGTCAATTTCCGTTTCTCCTATTTGGCATTTGGAGGGGTTGAGGTTTACATGTAGGTATTGCAACCGCTTAAACACCCTTTCAAGGGCAATCTTGTGCTCCTCTTTGGTCTTACTATGGACTAATATATCATCCATATAAACTTGGGTGTTCTCGAGGCCCTGCAGGAGGATATTGACGAAACGTTGGACACAAATGGCGATGCAGAATACCCCATCGGCAGATTGCAATAGCTAAAATTGCCCATATTAGAGGTAATAGTGAAGTATTTTATGCTTTCTGGATGTAATGGTATTGAATAGTAAGCTTGCGTCATATCAACCCGTGAAAAGTAGTTGCTCCCTTGCAATGTGAATATTGCATCCTGCAATGTTGGTAAGCCATAGGGCTCGGGTTCCGCTCTTTTATTTAACTCACGGAAGTCTGAAATTAATCTAACTCTATTATGACTTTTCTCCAAGACAGACACTGGGAATGCCCAGGCGGAATTAGTGCGTATCAGTACACCTGTTGCAACTAAATTATCAAATTCTGCTTTTGTTTGATTATATAATTTGTGGGGAATCCTTCTGGCTCTCATAGCTATCGGGGAGCCTTTGATGTTGGCTTTATTATAAGATATGTATATAGCTGAATTATATTAATATTCTTTCAGGTATGACTGCTTGTTCTTCATTTGCAGTTATTTGACCCTCTTTATTTATTAATGCGGTGTTCCCGCAGCTCATTTTGCCTTTATACTTTTCAAAGATCTCTCCCCATCTTTCATTTTGTTTAATTTTTATGTAATTATTTTCTGTTACATAAGGATTGAGAAACAGATCTTTGTATTCCAATAATAAATCATTATAAAAGATATCACTGATAGGAACATGCTTAGGAGAAGTTGAAATGGTTGCAGAGGGAGATTAGGATCTCGGAAATTTCATGACATTACTTTATTTTTTAAAATCATTATTTCTAACTAAATTTATAGCGTTATTATTGATGGGTCATTAAAATGTCATTTGAAGCTGTATACCTTAAATTATAACGGTTGAGAAATGGCGGCACAAAGACCAAGATGTTTAACCAGTTACGTTCAAGCATATAGAAACTTCATCTACAAGTGTTTAACTCATTATTAATGTCAATTTATCAGTTGTTACATCATAGATATTAATTTTAGTGTTAGTTGCGGCCACATGTGGGCGATAATAGGCTTTCGCCTGTTGCAACAGAATCGCATTTCAAGATGTTATACAATAGAAGCCGGTATCACGCATAAATCTATCCTATCACTTACTTCTTCAATACATTCTGTACAACTGGCTAGATTAGTCATCTCGCAAGGCTTTCTTTCCGGTCTGGTTCTCCGGCAAAGATCTTTTTAATGCGTTAAAGCATCCATCGTTTTGTAACTAGCATCGACCTGACTAAGGTCAGATTCTGCCTCTGACCTTTACCTAGCGCTTGTACCTGAGCTAGCATTACATGACAATATCATTAAATTACAAGTGTAATTAGCATGCGGTAAATTTAAAGGCCCTAAAAAATCATTTAATGGTACTTTACCCTTAATTTTCATTGTCCGACACAATTTTTGTGGTATTCTGATATTTTATTTTGATTTATTACAACATGAACAGTTTCGATCTATTTCCCACACACTATGGTCGGGAACACTTTCTCAACGATAATACTTAAAATCTTATTAAGAATTAGCATGCAAGTTTTTGATACCACAATCATCATTATTGTTTTCACATTTTCCATTTACGGTTTTCAATGCTCACTTTATTATATTTGTTTATTATTAATTTAGTTTTTTATTATTTCATATTATTCATATTATATTATATATACTTATTATTATTAATTATTATTTATTATTATTATTAGTATTTTTATTATTATTATTATTATTATTTATTATTATTATGATTTTGTATTGTTTCTTATTTGATAGTACGGGTGGTGGTAGTAAGTAAGTAGGTAGTAATTTTTATTTTATATATAAAGTAGTGGGACCACTAGTAATAGGTATTATATTTTTATTATTTTCATTATTTTCCGTATGTTTCCATTTATATTTTGTATAGACTTTTTGTTGCTTATATGTTCAAAGTTTTCGACTGCAACCATTGTTTTATTAATATTTTGTTCAATTTCATTTTCTAGTTAATTCTACTACCTCAGAATTGAAAGGTCACAACTTGATGGCTGACTTGAAATTTTACGCTGTCTCCAGATGCGCGGCACAGCCGATCTAGGCTTTTTCCGCCTTTGTTGTTGTTGTCCGATTGTCATCATCTCTCTTCATTGGATATAATAGGGGAATATAGGGATTCTTCAGATTCACAGCGGAAAGCGCTTGTGGAGGAAAGCCAGTTAGGTGTCAGTAACAGTACTGACTATGTAATATTACAACAGTATTGTATTGTATCTTGATTTTCCGACTACACTTCTCCCGCGCTCATGTTTCTTCATCTGCCTGTTGACTTTCTTTCTCTTAACGAGCAGTTCGACATTGATCTCCCGCCAGGTCTCTTATGGGCTTTGACCTTGCATTCTAACTGGCTTGAAAATTTCTCAGGATCCGAGGTCTGGTGGGTTGGCGTTCCTTCTCTCTATGCAGATGACTCTCCCTTTGTAATGTTGAGTCACAGTAGTCGGTCTCCTCTGCTACTCTCCTCGGAATACTCTCCCCAAGATCGTTCAATTTTTTGTCGAGTCTTGATAATGTTCTTCCTTTCCGCGTATCAATCAAATTTCTTATACTCCGTCGGGAGCAACTCGGACCATCCGAATGTACAGGTTTTGTCTGTCCGACATGAGCAGTTAGAGACTCATCTGGACAATTTGTTTGTGTACGCTTTCCTTCATAGAAATAGCGTTACGGATGGCCAAGAAGTTTGGCGTTATTTTCAACCGAGCAGAGCTCGAAATTTCTACTGACCTAAAACGTCTTTCACTCTATTTAATATATTCACTCGGTAGATTCATCTCTTGCAATTCCCTTTTTAAAGACATTCTCGATTTTCTTTGCCTTAGAGCTGGTAAGTAGGTTTCCTCCACATCATCAATGAGCAATTGATAAGCATCATCTTGCAAAGGAAAGTGTATCTTCGAAACCAAATTATTTGGTAAAATTCCCGCCAAAAGGCGCACTCGTTCATGTGTGTCATCAATATGGTTCAATTTGAAGACTGCGTTCACAGCGCTCAACCAGCTGATAACACCATATGGGTCGAAAGGAGGGAGTTGGCTGGAGGTCAAATGGCTAAATTGTTTCAAAGGTGACTCGTATTCACGAAGTCGTCTTCTTCTTGTTTTTGATCTTGAAGTTTTCGGCGACTCAACTTGCTCAGCATCTGATGATGAGAGGGAAGGTGACTCTCTCTCTCGTGGTGACAGAGCAGTTGGTGGGGAATTGG